>JAOEHY010023509.1:16710-38851 GCA_025447955.1 Psilopsiagon aurifrons | reverse complement strand
GGGGGGAGAAAATTAATAAATTCTCATTCTGTCAGATATTTTATTACTAAAATGTTTTCTGAAGCATAAAAAGTATTCATAGGAATAGGAGAAAAGCTCAGCTTGTTTTTATTTTTTTCTTATACCTGTTCTTTTGCGTTCTGTCATCTGAGCATTATTAAATGCATCAACATTGTGTTTTTATTTACACTTTTTATATAATGATATTTAAATGGTCATATTTGATAAACATGTGGAATACTTTAAAATATACTTGTATGCAGTAATATTCTCCTGTAACCCACAGAAGCTGTGAATATTCTTACAGTTATCATAGCACCTCAAAAAGCAAATGAACACAGTGGTGGGGCAATTACAGTGCATACTACTATCCGAGATATTGCTGGAGAATAACATATATAGTTGGCAACGTGGCAAATGGCACCTGAACCACTACATTCAAATAATTAACTTATGACTGTCAGTGGCATTAAAACCTGAGATATTTTCTGTTCATTTTATTGCTTATCAGAATCATACTATTATAACGCCAGTATTTGAGGGGCACCAACCCTTAAATAAGCAGAAGTTCATTCTAAGCTTTTTATCAGTTCTATTTGGTTGCATTAAAAATTCTACTCAAGTACAGTTTGCTTAAAATTAAAATGAGAAATTTTCTGCAAAATATGAAAGTTGTATAGAGAGAAATAAAATCAAATCATTCCATTCAACATAAAAGCATACCACAAAGTAAGGCTATTAATTAATAACAGTGTCACATATCTTGTCCAGATGAAATTGGAGACAGGAGCTAAAAAAGGCAAAATGCTACAAAAAATTTCATACAGGGCAGAATTAAACTAGTTTTTTAGAATGAGAGAAAGGATATTACCAAGGTAATAATTGCACAAAATAATATCTATCACATTCACACACTTTTTTATATATATATACGGAGTACTAACATCTTCTCTGAAATATCAACCTTGATAATATTTTTAATAAGCTTAGTTATGTGGCAGATCCTAACTTGAATATTCAGGGTTGTTAGCAGAACCATAAAATCCTTGTGCTTTGTAGTTGAAGGCTGGGCTCAACTCACATAGTCCTTAAGCAGGTTCAGCCATTTGTACAATGGTCAGAGCTGTTCGGTTGGATTTTGCAAACTAAGGATGTCGTGCAGTTCCTATAATCTGTACCATGAAGCAGTATTATAAAGCCATCTTCATCAGGCATACCAAGGATAAATTAAGACTGACGGTCTTACTGTCATACTGATAAGAAACCTGCTGTCTGGTTTAGGTCAGAGAGAGGTCAGCTGTGAGTTGTACACAAGAATGAAAAGTATGTTTTCTTGTATTTGTCTTTGTCCGTACCACTAGGCTAAAAGATCACACAATTAATGCATACCATTCGAAGGAATGAAAGTAGTAGTAATTCCAACCAAGGGATGAAAAGAGAACAGCTCTTTGCCGAATCTATAACCCAAACTGAGGTTGTTTCACAATTGTTATGATTAGGAGGACTCTCAATTTTAAAACAAAGGTATGTGTTACTCTCAAATCTGTGATAAGCAAGAGGTCACTAGAGATTTAATGATCAGGTGCTTTTCCTTTGGAAAATCTCATGGTTGAGAAAACTCAAAAATGACCTTATTGCAGAAATATGGGGCTGGCAGCTGCAGCAGTATTAAAGCTTTCCCACTTAAAGTCAGTGCTGGAGGTGGCTAAGAAATGGCAGAAAGATTCCTTGGCAGTACTACAAGACATATGTCAGGGCACATTTCTGAAATGACAAAGTAGCTATTTTAACATGCTTTGGTTGGTTCCACTAGTGATGCTGTCACCCATGTCATATTTTAGTACATCAAACACTATGTTATATAAAATAGAATTTAAGTTCAGTAACAGGTCTTCAAGTCAATTACTGTGCAAGGATTCATGTTGATATCAAATCTGGCCTGTCTTGACAGATATCAGTATAACATAGTTCTGCTAATCTGTAATACTAGGAATATACAGAAAAGTTTTCTCTTAGCTTATGTAGTGTAGCAAAGTCAGTGTATAAGGAAACAACTGATGTGATTACACTGTATATTATGGCAGGATTGTGAAGTTATGAAGTAAATAATTTTGAGCAATTATTTTCCTCTGAGAAGACAGGAGGGCCAAGGGGGAAGACTTTAAAAAAGCTCAGTATTTATTAAATATTTCCTCAGGTCACAAAGACTCAGTCAGAATTGGTTTCTTAAGTATTTCATAAAAGTTGTCTCAAGGAAACTCATCTGTCAGAAGTTTACTCACTTAACACAGCTAAATGCTGTAGCAGTTCTGTTCAATAATTGCACTAGGCTGCTTCATCAACAACCTCTTTGTGAGGGATGTGAGGGACTCTGTGAAATGGTCAAAGCTTAGTGCCACTGCCTTTACTACCTAACATTTTTTATTTCTATTTTTAACAAAACCTTTGTATCTTCTTCCTAAAATAGCAATAGGACTGTTTATGAATGCAGTATTAAATCTCAATAATGGCATAAGTATTTTTTACTTACTTTGTTCTGTTGCCTGTTATGCAAAAGAAACTCTATAGTAAACCAAAAGACACCCTGTAGGGTACACAACTCTTTCCCCCCTGGGGAGAGAGAAGTTCAAATAATATACAGAACAAGTGAAGGAGTTCATTAAAAAGATTTTCCCCCTAATGTCCTGCCAGATAATACTGCCTGTGCCAAGGAGAAATAGATATTTAGGCTGTAGAAAATAGAACACTACTAAAATGATATTAAATTCAGGAAACAGAAGCAAGAGACAAGGAGTAAAAGAGGTTGGAAAATGCAGCTTATAGAGAATGTGATGACAACTTGAAGTGGTTTGCTGCAGTCTTTTCTAATTTCTTACAATGTTCTGTGCAGCCTTTTTCATACGAAGTCTTATGACTCAACATGGAGAAATAGGGAAACTGGATCTGAAGAGCTCTGTGACACAGAGCTTGGAGGTAGCGGTTCAGCTGCAAGCTCTAGATCTCAGCATTCAGTAGACTCATAGAAATTGCCAGTTGTTTTAGCACATTTAAAAGAAATAGACTATGCAGTTACGAAATAATGCAAGTAAGAGTTTTCAGCTGTGCCTCAATAGGTAAGGGCTAGTTTCTACTGTAGATTGTAAAAGCTTATGGTGGTGGTGTAATTCAAATCCATAAATCTATCAACAGACAAATAAATGAGCTATTTATCATCCTTTCTTGAAGTTTTTGCTGGTTTTGAACAGTTCAAGACTACAGTATGTTCTGTGAAAAGTATGTTATACATTTGCTGACATCTGTATCAAACAATTCCACTTGTGTAATTACACTTTTATGAAAAGCTACAAATAGGGTAATGGATCAGGGAAGTACTGTGAAGAAAAAGAGAGGAAGATGTACAACTGGGGGGTGAAGGAGGTCACAGATGATGGGACCGAAACACAAAACAAAAACCAAAACAAATCCTGTTCCAGAGAATACAGTTATTGGAATTTTGGTGGGTTCATTTTTAAATCTGGTCAGAGAAAATCCAGTAACTTAGGAATTGTTGCAACTTTCACAAGCAGTGATTGGTTTTCTTGTGGTTTCTGTTGTTGAATTTGAAGCACTATCAGAGTAAGACAGAAGTCTGGTTTTACTTCTTTCCTTTTTTTTTCCCCCCAAAGAGAAGGGAAACAGAAGTTAAAGGAAAGTAGTCAAGTGGAGAAAGAATAAGCACTTAGATTCTGAGCAAGAACAAAAGCAAAACAAAATACAGTATGTCTCAAATATATATTTCACTGTCCTAAGTCTATTTAATACAAAGAAATTATCCCATTCCTCTTATTATATTTGAAATAGAGTAAAAACAAAACAGAAGAGGTAATAAAAACAAACCAACCCCCAAAGAACAATTAGGCTTAACAGCGAGTATCAAATGTTAATACAAGATGGTGCCCTGTCAATGGCAGGTATTTGCATTCTGACAAAGTAATGGGCAGAAGACATAAAAAATATGTGAAAATTAGTACGTCAACATTGTGATTTTTATAAGATGAATGCAGTTGGGGTAATGTGGATGGTTAAAATGCTAAGGCATGACCAACTGAACTACCAACAATGCATGAAAATGCTTCCTATTTCAGGGGCATGTATGCTATCCAGATACGTTTTGAACACAGGCTGTATAGGCATAGCATTTCTTCACACTTTCTGAGTCATTAGAATTCACTGGATACCAGATCATCTGCTAAGCTGTTTATAAAAGGAAAGCATCTATAGATACATTCCACAGGAGATTTGGCAATAAATTGATAAAAATGAGTTCTTAATGGTAGGTTATTTTGTGGGGTGGAAACTTGCTATATTGTGACCTTGCTGCCAGTAGATACACTGTTCATGCCTGGATGGAGTTTCTGACAAAATCAGTGTGTAATCATAAGCATTTTATCAAAAGTTCAGAGAGAGAAGATGCAGCCACTATGAGGTTGACAGGGTCACTTTGAAAATGCATTCAGTGTGCACTCTTGCATACCTGGTGTAGCAATGCAGTTCAATCACAGGCATTTCGAAAAATGACTCCGTCGCTAGATGCTTCATCTCTGGTAATATCTTTGGATCCCATTTCCTTGGAAAGTTAATAAGGCGTATTCTAAGGATAGATGCCTTTGGCTAAGGTATAGCTAATATTGTATGTACAATTTTTCATGAAAATGAATAAGTAACTTCAAAATTAACATGTAAGTGTGCATTTCTTCACTATTGAGGGCCACTATTAAATATCTTTCTTAATGTAGAATATACTGAAAAGCAGTGTGAACAGATCTAAGATTGAATTTAGTTAAAAATTTTCTCACATTTGGGGCTATTTTTTGTAACTTGTCATATTATTCAGCTGATTAGATAGAAGACAAATAGATACTAATGAATGAATGGATGTCTAGAAGCTAAAATGAAATTAGGTTCTAATCCTGTCAAATTGCTCATCTGCCTCCTCATGAGCTAAATGAAGAAAGAAGTATCTTGCCAAAAGCAGCCAGTCTGGGATCCACCTATTCTGGCATCCCCCTAAGGCACTCAGCAATGAGTGAAGTTGTAGTCTAGTGGCTAATATTTACTGCTGAAGGTTCTTCTACTTCCAAAACCAAGTGAATTGATAATTACTGTCTTCTTTGAGAAATGCACTCTTATAGATATTATACATTTTATAGATATTGGTAGCTAAGCTATGATAGTCAGCCAAAAATTATGAGTGCCTTAGGACAATCTCTTTCCGTCCTTAATTCATGGTTAACTGAAGGAATCCAAGATTATTCCTAAAAACGTGGAGAAAATTTAACTTATTTATATTCTGGGTTCATATGGTCTCTGCTCAGGGCCTGAAGACTCTGGAGCAAAGGAATTGCCAAGACCCACCAGCCCAGCATCAGATTTTCAGAGCAAGTTCACATTTTCCTTACAGACAAGTTGTGTATGCAAAGCAAACCTGATGCTGGGCACATCAGATTTATTGTGTTTGCACAGAATGTTTGCATGTCACATACACTACAAATCTAACTGGGACATGGAGACACCCAAACAGTGCAGTGCCAAAACTGTGATGACAACTACAAATTTGTATGTAGAAAATGTTTTAGAGTTGTGCCATACTGACAGAACTAGAGACCAATACATATTTTAAGAGCTTTTTCTCACAGAGTCAGGGAAAACAATGTTGAAAAGTTCTCACCCAGCAAACATGAAGTCTCAAGCATGAGCCAAGGAGAAGTAACTGGGTGTAGACCCAAGTGCAGATCATGACTCTTGAGAGTGGCTTACTGATGAGCTTTACCACATTATTACTCTGTGATCCTAACAGGCATGGGTATTACAGAGTAAGAAAATCTTATTTTTATATAGCTTGATTTGGCTAAATAATAACTTTCTTGACAGTAATGTGTGATTATTTATTTCAACCGTTATAGTGTGAATAAACCCTGAGGTGGGACTTATCCTTTAGTTTTAATATGCACTAGTAAAAGCAAGGTGGGGCAGGTGTGCAAACGACTGCATGGTACTGAGTTACTGGCCCAGTTTAAACCATGGCCGGCTTCCTTGCACACTAGTCACCCAAGTATAGGAAAACTCACGTACGTTTTTGTCACTGGGTATGTTATAATAGCTACAAGTTCTCCATGATGACATGGCTCTAGACGAAGCTAGTCAGAGTTGCAGAAAATTCTTTTTATGACTTCCTTTATGCTTACACACTAACAAGCTAGCACCCTTTATAACAGCTCTACCTTCACATCACTGTATTATAGTTTATGGCCAGCATGTTAAAATTCTCCAATACTGGAGGAAATTTTGCAAATATGATGCTAGAATCACAGAAACATTTAGCTTGGAAAGAACCTTTTGGGGTCATCTATAGTGAAAATTGAAATGCCACTAAAAAAGCAGCACAGCACTGTTTGTAAGTAAAAGGTTTTATTCTTGATCTTTATTTACATCAGAAATCCAAGACAAATCTTGTTCTTCCCTGCAGAGTAAGAGGAGTGATAAGTACTTTTGTATGCCACGGGAAAGGCTGTGTGGAAAGGGCAAGCTACATAAGTGCTTTATGGAGAAGCTGAAGTAGTAGATGTCCAGCAATATTGCTGTTGAAACCAATGTCTATAGGAGTGATAGGTCACTCCTAGCTCTCAGCTGCTTTGTTGTACCTATAAGAAAGAGTCATAGAAAGAATCTAATTCTTAGATTAGAAATTATATTTTGCTGGAAAAAGACTTTGACAGGAGTGCAACTTTAATAAAATATCCTCCCCAGTAATGTTTTTTTATGTAAGGATACTCCCAGTGAGCGTGGACCAGTCAGAGGGAATGCTGGAATTGTGTGCTGCAAGGAGAAGTTTATACTTCTACTATTTCTCTGTATGTGGTCAAAATAATTTAAAAAGTGCTTTCATTTCTGCAGAAGATACTGAATAAATATTTTATTCTAGTGATTGGTCATGTTCTTCAGATTAATGGTTTTGGGTGGGCACTTCTAAAGGTAATTTTTTTAGCACTTCTTTACTGGGCAGACACTGTGTTTTCTAATCTTATTATTGACTTTAATTAGTTTAGGTTAAAGGTCATTAAATGCCAAATTTAAAGTAAATATGTTGTATAATTGCATTTAGAGCAGATTCATCTTAAGAATTGTACATTGCAGTTTCTACCCACAGTCTTATTTACAAATTATTAATTCAATACTAGTATCGCAGCATATACCATTCCCATTGCTGGAACTTAATTAACAATGCGTCCCTGCTAATTGATTATGGCAGTGCTTTCATCAAGATTACTCCCTAATGGCTATCTCAGGATATTTTCTGCTAATTGATTAGCAAATCTCTTTCTTACATTGTCACTAGAGGTAAAAACAATCTCCACTTCACCTTTATGCAATAACACTTATAAGTGTCCTCCTAGAAGTTTCAGAGAAATTGCACTCTTTTTAATGTTTTTTAGTATTACTCCTTCAAAATCAGGCCATCCTCTCCCCTCTCTACCCTTCTCCCTCAAGAAATTAACTGAATTACCAAAAATCCAGTTCTAGAAGCATAATTATAAGACTGGTTTCCTGCTTTAGGGAAAACCAGGGTCAGACTGGATCAAGGCTAACTTGCATTTGATTCACAGCTACCATCAGGAAATAAAGAATGAACTGTGTTCAATATTGCAGTAATCTTCTCTAGAACGAGAAAAATTCTCAAGACAAAAAGGAGGTGGCTTAGCTCTGTGCACAGGGACAAATCAATAAGGTACAAAATGCTTGATTTTGTGTCAAATACTAGAACTTTTTGCAGATTAAAGGATTATTCCCCAAAAATTCAAATCTGACATATAATGTCTGAATCACTCATTAATGAGCACCTAATCTAAATAAGGGAGTGTTGAGGTTAGTCATTGTGCTCTATCCACTGATGTCCCTGCCCATGGCAGGAGGTTTGGAACTGGATGATCTTAAGGCCCTTTCCAACCCTAACTATTCTATGATTCTATGATTTAGGAAGGTACCATGAAAGTTAGTGCATTGCTCTTAGAAGCACCATTCACCCTGTCAAAGCCTCCTGCATGATGAAGGACTATACTAATAAAAAAATGGTTTAGGGCGTATTCATAGTTTTGTAACTATATATTTCTTAGAACTTTGGTTTCATACATCTCAGCTTCTGGTAGAAAAAAGTAGACTCAGCCTCCTGCATCCAGCAACATATGTGATTAAGATCCTAAACCTAAATTTGATGTGAGTATTTCAAGATTTCACAGCTTCACTTTTGAGACAAATGAGAAGTGGCCTATCAATTGATAAACTCCATCAAAATAAAGGCATATGTCTGTGCACGCTGTGCAACAAAATGTGTTTGAGAGAGCTGATTTTAGCCCTGTTTCTCAGGCAAACTGTTGCTTTCCTCATAAGAAAGGTGATCTCACATTACTAAAATACCAGCAGGTGACAGAGGGTATTTAATAAGTCAGCTTTCATAAATCTCACTGCTAGGTTGATTTAAGTACAGTTTTCAGACTTTGCATTCAAATGCTTGAGATACACGCAGACATTTCCTTTTGTCGACTGCTGTGGGTGTGAGAATCTATGGAGCCACCAGCTGTTCTCACCGTTCTTCCACCGACTCCTTTGTGTGTGATAACTTCCAGGAGAAGCATTGCAGGAGCAGCTGGTAACTCCTTCAATTATCACAGGAGGACTTGCCAGAACTTCTTTCTGAACAGCCTTCTTAATGCTCAGGTTCTGTGCAACCGCCCATGTGCTGGCTCTGGTGATTTCTTCCAACAGAAGTTTGAATGTCTCCACATATATAATTGTGAAGCTTGTCAATAGTTGAGATGCAAACTTAGAAAGTCTGTTTGAAGAAAGCCGTTAGAGTAAGTTATACAGCAAAGGACCCTTACTTAGCCTCAAAGTTTAAAGGAAATTGAGCTATAGATCTCCCTGTCCATTTCTTCAGTTCTATTTATCTATGGGCTTACTAGTATTTCACATAGAAATCTGGTAATTTGCTACACGCCGTGAAAGCACACAGAAGTTTTGCATTTTTATAATGTGGCACTTTTGATTGGTCATCTAATGGTGATTACTCCCAAGACACGTGTGGAGGGGAGGAATCCACTCAAGAAACAGAATATGTACAGATATAATGCTTAATCTTTTGCATTCTGTATGAGTGAATTGCAAACTGTAAAAATGGAAGTGTAAAAGTACTCTTCTCCTGAACTGAATTCTTCTGAATGGTGTCACAGGAAGAATTTTTTTATGAGAGTTTACAAAAAAAAGATCATATTTTTAAAAGATACTTAGGTGGTCATACTATGAAAAGAAAATCAAAGCAAGTATTTGGCATTCAGCAAATATCTCATTTCTTTGGTAATTTTGTTCAGAACAGACTGTGTCTTCCTGTAAGCACACTGACTTTCTCATTTGATTTTTTCCCCTCTCTTGCATTTATCTTTGACATTTAATTTCCAGATGGGTGCTTAGTATGACTGATGCTTTTGTGTGTGTGTGTAATCCAATCCTGAATTCATTTTTAAGGCTGCAGAAAGTTGATGGCTGCCAGTTAGGTACCAGTATTTTTGTATATCTATATGTGAAATCCTATATTGATTGATTAATTATTAAATAGAAATTAACATACCAGGAATCACAAAAATCTCCATACATCTCTGAGTCTCATCATTTCTATTTTATCTGATATATTTTGATCTGTTCTCCATTGACATCACTGTCACCATAGTTACCACCAAGACAAGTTAGGAAAACATCTCAGTAAAAGCAAAGGAGAAAATATCACTGGTGTGGGGTCTAAGATGGCAAAAGATTGTCTAATAGTTAGAAATTGCAGGCGGTATTCAGATTTTTTGCATTGTGAGGTTGTTACAGACATGTCTTATTTAAAATTGATGGCCATGAAATCTGTGAGTTTGCAGTTTCAGGGTAAGAGTAGCCATTACCACGGGCTGGACATTGTTTGTATTTGGGTTTAAAAAGCCTGAAGGTGAATACTTGAGACAAACAGTACCAGAAGAAAATCATTCAAAAGATTTTTAACAAGTGAGGGGTTGTTTTGTTTTGTTTTGTTTTGTTTGTTTTTTAAAGAAAGTCATTTGAAAACCTGAAGATGAGGGAAACAGTTTGACAGTTGAGTAGGCAGAATAACGTTCCAAGGAAGTGCTGTTTGCAGAAGTCCGTTTCAATAAGTTGATCAAGTTTAACATTGTAAAAAGCAATGATTTAATTTGCAATGGACCAAACCTGGTCTGAGCATAGAAATAGTGTTGTATAGGTTGTGGGAGCATTACATACATAGCATGACAGAGAGAAAGACAGCAAATGTGTGCATACATCCTTTGGTTCCACCATTTATTTTTTCTTCTCTATTTCACAAAATTAATATTGTGCTATAACACTGTAATTTGGGAAGCTCAATGATTCTGCGTGTGTGTGTATATATATTAGCTAGTAGGTATTGCGTGTAAGATAGTAAATAATGGAGTGGCTGTACTCTTTTGTATAATGTTATACAACATTGATGTCAAATTATCAAAGTTCACTTTCATAGATAACTCAGTAGTCCCTCTGTAGTCTAGATGGATGAAAAATTAACTATGACATTTTATATCTCTTAAATTATATGACCTGAGCTTTTTTTTACCCCTGCTATATATTTTCTATTGATTGGTCCCACTGGTCCCACTTAACCCTGAATTTTTAGAGAGAAGTACTTCCATTGAAATGACTGCGTATGAGTTGGTTTATATTGAATTCAGGCGTTAAAGTGTAAAAAAGGAAAATTATTTTTAAAACAATAAGGTCTTTTTTTAGAAATGGATTGTACTAGGTACCGATTCTGGACTTCTGGTATCAGGTGAAGACTCTTGACACTACAAGTGGATGTGGACACAGAACAGATACATATGCACACTCAAATTCAGACACTGAAATGTGAAAATAAGCATAAAGTAAATATTCCATACATCTGGCACTTGGAGATTTAAAGAAGCATCTGCAGTTGCTTTATTTTGTCCTTCTACCTTCCTTTACTAATGCAAGATCTGTTTGTGTGATTAACAATGTTTTATCATGTACTTAGTGCTGTCTATATACTTTCATTTGTAGTTCTCGGTGGTAACCATAATAAAGTTTCTCTGCATATCCGTCAATCAGTTAATCAGTAAAACTCATTTTCTAGTTCATATTCACTTTAAAAGACAGAAAATAAGGTCACACATGAATATTAATATTGCACATACTCTCTTTCCAAATCTAAATTTTGGAATGAAATTTGGGAACAAACACATTTTCTAGTTAAACTTCAGAACATCAATGTAAATTATAGCAAAAAAAAATTAAGTTTAGCATTTCTAAGGTGTGATTTAGTATGTGGGTAACGTTCCAGTGCTCTAGCCGTATCAAGAATATCATCCATGTGATTTTTATATGGATGCTAATTATGTCAAATCTGTCTGCTAATCATGGTATGTCTAGTGCTCTTTAGCCATAAGCAAACAACTGTTGGACTCAGAAGAGAACAATTACCTTAAAGTAGAAGCTTTCCACACATGAAAAATATGCCTTTGTTGGTCATGTATACTTTTCGGAGATCCTCTAGGATTATATGAAAATTGTTAATAATTCTGATTATCCTCTAAATTTTAAAATTTAAACAAACTTTTAACATAAGAGCCTGTAATTAACCTGTCTGTAACTCTTGTTGTTTTACGTAATGAAGTTAGCCTCTTTAGAAAAGATAACACTGGTATAGTCTCTACTTACTGATACTATGAAACTTGCAGCTCTTTGTTAGCACTATTCAGTTATAACAAGATATTGTGTTGTTATTACAATACATTTACAAATGTAGAATTCTTTCATTTATTTATGTAATATTCATTGCTTTCTTCATCTCTCCTATGTATTAAGACACTATTTAGACTGGTATAAAGCAATATTATGCATTTTTTTTTGTTATTTTGAACATTCAGTGATTAAGAAGCAAAGTTTGAAGTATAACGTTTGTTTTTAAGTAGTCCTTTTTTTGGTTTACTCAACAATTGTATGTAAGTCAATGACAATCAAAGCTTCATTGTGCTTGGCGGTGTATGTACATAACAAACTAACAATACTGCATAAAATAGCCAGCAGCCATCAGTATCGCTTGTTAATAAGTATTTACCTTGTTAATAAGGTGGACAATACCTTCTTTGGAAACAGATCTGACAACAAAATGGTGTAATAATAATAGCTTCCGTGCTAGTTTGTTCTTTGTCATACACTTCTGATGTGAAAAATGTTTTGTTGACTTTCTTTTACCATGCATAACCCAATATTAATAGTTCTACAAGTTAGAGCTCATATGTCAGGTTTCAGCATTGCGTGATTATTTCTATGATCGAGACACAAAATCCGTAGTGACTGGAGCTAAAAATGGCAATAATTGTCTAAATCTACTGCCATTACAGGGCTTCAGATATCAGTGAGGTTTTTCAAGGCTGCAAAACTGTCACTGTCTCTGACCTCCAGTCATGGTGAGAGTGCAGGAGTCAGTAACTCGCTCAATTATGAGGCTTGGAAATGGCAATGCATGCAGTACTTCCAAGGCAGGGAAAAATAGAGATGCATTTAGTGAAAATATGATTATTCTTTTACTTTGAAAACTCTGTGATGGTTTTACAAATTGTTACTGGGCAAAAAAAATTCAGCAGCAGCCAATTTGCTGTTAACACAATTACAACTCAAATGGCTGACTAGAATTTTGTGTGTGATGAGAATCTGATATCCTGCCACAGTGCGTTATACATGGGAATTTCTAACCACAACCCATTAAAAAAAGCCACCGTACTGCTCGTTTGAGTTCCTAGCTGTGATTAGGCAGCAGTGGGACACTGATGTGAAGCCTTTATGAATAGAAACCAGTATGCCCCTGTGTACAAGAAGCATGTGAAGGGTTGGCTCAGCAGCAGCAGGGGACAAACTCACATTTTGAGCAATACTATATTGCATGAAAAATGTTTTTTAATGTGAACAGATATCTACATTCACCTGTATATTATAGGAGACTAACTCCGTAACAGCGTCAGCACCACCATTCATGACCTGATCAAGTAGTGAGGATGGCTCTTAAACAATGCATCAAATTACTCTGTTTATCTAAGTTTTTCCCCAAGTTAAACTTCTAAATAGTGCTAGTGACACAGCTGAGTCTTATTATGTACTAAATCCATTCAGGGTGCTCTTGAGGTTGGTTCCAAAACAAGGAAGTAAGGAAAACATCCTTTAAAAAGGTAACAGGTGATTCAGTTTGCAAAGTTTGCCATGAAGTTTTCTGTTTTGTTACCTAAGGACTTTGATTGATGGTAATTTCTTTCCTTGAAGACTGAGAGAGATTGGGTTGTACAGCCACAATTGGACAGATAAGGATAAACTATCAAGAGCTGTCAACATATGAATGTACTTAACTAAGATAAATCAATGAAGGACCTTAGTAAATGTCAAAAGATGCAGAGCTTGAAACAACTGAATTATCAGTTTTCAGAGACAAGGTCTCTGACAGTGGGGTGAGGGAAAAAATCAAGAATGAGAGGAGGCTGTATATTCATACACACTCAATTTCCGTTGTCACTTAAGAATTCCTAACTCTTGCTCATTTGGGTTTTTCTTTTAATAAATGCTGTTCTGTGCAGTCACTGATCAACTGATGTGCAGTCACTGCATCAACTGATTGCAGAGATGACAAAAGGGTAAAGCCTCTGAAATGATGTTTCATCAAAAAATTATATAGAACAATATTTACTAGGGATTAAGTGTCAAAACACAGAGTCACAGGGGAACCATCTTTGTGAACAAAACAGTTGAAGTTGCATAGTTTATAGTTGGAAGCTTACGTTGAGGATGCTAGACAGATACGAAGCTGAGCTGGTATTTATACAGCATGTTAAAGCCACCTATTGCTAGAGAATTACCAACATGTCAAAAGGTAGTGTTGTTGATACGCAATATGACCTGTTAGATGAATAGTTCTGATGAAGTCAGGACAGCTAAGTAAGCAAATCCCAGTAACATGGCTTGTTTGTCCATTATCTGCATATAAGGTCCTTTCCAACCCTAGCTGTTCTATGATTCTGTCTAACCCTAGGAGCAATGCTGATGTTACACATCAGCAACGTACTACAGCATTCAGGACAGCACACACATACTGGTAGATCTGCAGTCATATGAGGGACAGATACCCAAAGTCAACAGTTTTACTCTAGTCCCTAACTGCTGATTGAATTTAGGTTTGAAAGACTCTTGATTTTAAATACTAATTGGTAATGAGTTTCAAATCAGAACTATTTTGATCACTACAGGTATTTTTAAAACTGAAATACTTCAGAGGTCAAAATTCCCAATCAAGATCCAATCATAGTTTAATATGTACTGAAAAAGAAATGAACAGAAGATCTCCATAGACAAAAAAACCCAAATGGAATAGTACAAAAGATTCCAAAGATAGGAGTAGATGTCACAGAATAGAGCCTCCACAGTGGGGAAAAAAGCTTATTTAAAGAACTCTGTTTGGAAAATTATCTTTCCCAATCATAAATAAAATTTTGGCATTGTCAAATCAGTGCAACTTTTGTCTTTGACACTGGAGTCTAGATTTTATCTGCCGAAGTCCACATTCCAAATTCATTTGAGACAGTTCTATTTACTTACATTTTATTATGTCAACTAAAGAAAGGAGAAGGTAGTCAAGTCAGAATCTGTGAATCTTTTCTGAATCTGCCACAGTGCCTTGTTCCTGCCAACATTTAGCTTTCTATGTGTCAGTTTATAAATCTACTTTGAAATTGCTCAAAGCATAACGAGTCCTCTCACTCTCATAACATGTCTTCAAAAGATCAGTAAATTAACATATGTACAGTTCTCTGCTTCCAATGAACCAAAGCAGAGCAACATACAGATGAGCTGCTCTGCTGCACTGTGAGGTTTAACAAAGAGTTGTAGGAAGGCACATTTGAGACAAAATCCTTTTGGGCGATGGTGTGTTTAACCAGATCAGCACCAACCTATCTACTAAATTTCTACTCAGATGCACAAACCTTCAGGTAAACGTGTATGTTTGTGCTTTTACAATATTAAAATATAATTGAAACTGCCAAAAAATGTAGCAGTGTTAGTCTAGAGAAGTTACGTTAAGTGCAAGAAGAAAGACACAGGAAGCCTGTTCCCCTGTTTGAAATCTTGGACTTATATTCACTCTAAACTAATGGTGATTTAAGTCTCCTCCTCTTTCCGAATGGCCAGTGAAGTTACAAAAAGGAGGCATATCCCATACCTTAGGTTCCTGAAGATGTATTAAACATGCAAAAAGAAAGTTGAGTTACCCCTATCAGAAGCATTCAGTATGAAGGAAGCACTTATTATGAAAATATTTTTAAATCCATCATTCTCAAAAATGCTTTTTTTCTGTCAACATAGCAGAAATTGAAACTATGTAAAAAGCCTCATTATCCCATAAACGCAGATCTGAAAGCCTTGTCAGACTGCCTATTGAATTAGTAAATACAAAAGTTGAGCGCTCTGATTGATGCTGCCCTGTCAAAGCAGCAGCCAAGAGGATTTAGGTAGCTTTATTAAAGCTGGGTTGTATGGCAAGACTAAGCATTAATTCTTAATATGGTCAAACACAAGGTTGGAGCATGTCTGCTGAGACTGCTTTTTCCTTCTGTTAGATTACCAGATTCAAGCTTACTGTCAAAATGCAGAACAAAGGTTTAGATGCAAAGTACTAACTGTATTCCCCCCAAAAAAGCTTACTGCTTTAAGCATATGACAGTTTTAAGAGAAAGACCTAAACCCCACACCCAAACTAAAAGAAATAGAACACATGAAGCAAAATGTAAAAGAGGTAAGAAAATGTCCTAGTTACTGTCTTCAACTTTTGTGGGGAAGAACACTTGAGTCTTTACGAAAGGAGAGTGCAAAGAACAGGGTTGACTAATAACTAACAAACCAGGAAAGGAGCAGATGTGGCTGCACTGATGTGTTTATGCCAGAGCTTCAGAGAACAGTGCCTCCTACAACTGCTCCATCAGCAAGGCAACGTGAGGGTTAAGGCAGCTTCTGCAGTCAGAAAGGTCTCCATTCCCACACACTGCCTTTGCAGGAAAAAAAGCACCCAGGACTGGTTACAGGTTTTTCCATCAGATGCCAAGATTGAGTTTCTTTTACATTCAGAAGGCTTGAAGTAGTACCTGTATAATTCTGTAGGCTTCATTTGTCTACTGCACATTCTGATTAAAAGAGAGCTGACTTATTTCTACAGGAAAAGAGGTTGTAACAAAAAGAGCACCATAGTTAACTTGGTTATTGTTAACTGTTGCAGATAGAGCAAAAATTGAATAGGATAGAAACAGAGTTTTCAATTTTAAAAGCACTCAGGCTGCTCTTGTCATGCCTTTAACATGAGTTAAATAGGAAATGCTTACAACTAGAGAACTCATACTTTTTCATCAAATGCTATTTTTATTGCCTCTATATTTTTGTGCATCCAGAAGGTGGTAGAAAACAAGAATGGCATTCAAGTACAAGCTTACTGCTCATCAGCACCAAGGCTGTGAACTATTAAAGTGTCTTGAAAGATATATCTCTATGAAACATATCTGATTGTGTAGACTGTCATGTTCCTATCTAGAGATTATGATACTGTGTTTGTGTCCCAAGTGTGAGTGATGCCAAGTGCACAGTGTTGGAATGTCAGACAGGATTTTGAATGGGGCTGTAGTCCATTGTGGAGAAAGGTTAATTTGACTATTAGTTTGACTATTTTTAACACATTTTTAGACTATTTTAGCACATTTACATTTTCAGAATAAGCTTTCAGTGATTTTAATCAAAGTTTTAGGGTCTTAGTTGTCCAGGGATTTCCTCCCTTTCTCTCCTTCTTCGGAGGCTGCTAGTTTGAACAAAATGGACTGTGTGAGCTTCACACCTGTTAGTTTTGCTGCCAGGGATTTTGTGATCATTTTCCCGTTGTTCCCAAGACTGATTTATTTTTCAGAGTGTTATATTTATTTGTATTTTGTGTTTTGAAAGTGTGAATATAGGCTGCTCTTTGTCTTTGGCTGCTGGCAACAAACTGGGTCACCCTGTGAGAAGGGTAGAGTGCCTAATTCTTCTGTAACTCCTCTTAATTTAAGAGGGCTACTAATCCAGCTCTCAAGTTAGTTTGGCATAAGGTGAGAGAGGGAGAAAGGATTGAGAATGAGAGACAACCAGCAGGGAGCTGACACGCAGACAGATGTGGAGGGCTCAGAGGCAGCAGACAGAAACATCTTAGGGACTCAGAGCAGAACGAATAGGGCTTGTAACAATGTCAGAATTGCTAGACTGAGAGCAAGGTTGAAAAAAGGCCCTTTCAATATCCTGTAAAGACACTGCGACAGAGAGGGTGATCTGTTTATAAATCTTTTGGGTTTATTGTCTCATTCTGATTTTGAACTACTGAAAAAGTTAATGGCTCCAGGTATGTTCTAACCAACCTTGACTTTTGCATTTGAAAGTCCTCGTGTCCATGGTCCTCATTATAAATCGAAAATCTTCATGGATCCAGGCTCTCAAAGCCTGACTGGAGTCCTGCATCATCTCAAACTTAAAACATTGAAATAAGCACTGCTTTGTTGAGAAACGATTGCAGCACACTGGCAGCACTCCTGGGAGTAATGACACAGCAATTTTTTACCACTTTTAGCATTTTAAATAGGTTTTCCTGCTCTACATTGCAGCTTGAAAAACATTAAAAAAATCTCATATATGCTGAGGAAACTTTGCTAGAGATTTTGGGAGTTTGGTTTAAGCTAATTAAATTCCTATCTTTGGGAGCTGCCTGCACTTTGGGGCAAGTTTAAATCTGAATGATTATTAAAAAGGTCACAAAAAACAGGGACAGTCAGGATTTAGAATGGCATTATACAAATTTTAAAAATCTCTCCATTTGTGCCAAATAAAATGAGCATTGTAGAGTTTCTCTTTCAGAACCATAACTCACCAGTCAAAATCCATGTCCTACTCCACAGTGTGGCAGTTTCCTCAAGTAATTTTGACAAGATGGACACCTACATTAAGAAGCATTTGATGTCCAAATTTGTATGAATTGACCAAAACTGAGAGTGTCTGCTCAAGCTCTAAAGCATACCAGTACTCTATGAGCTGATCTATAAACAGAAGCATATTGTAAAATCAGTAAACATGTACCTATCTTAAACTCAGCTCATATAGTTCATAGCTAATTTTTTGCCTGACAAACAAGGATACAAATTTGATGAGCTTTAACTTAGAAGATAATAGAAGCAGTCCCATGATAAGGAGCACTACACAAAAAGAAACAGAGAGAAACATAAAAAGCTAATTGTTTTAAATTCTCAGCAGCTGTAATGAAGTACAGTAAGGAACATCCCCAAGCATACTGCATTAGATTTGCTTGCATAGAAATCAAGAACTGGTTAAACAAGCAAAACTGAGATTGAGCACTCCCTAGTTCAATGGCTCCAATTTCAACACAATTTTTGCAAGAAAATGCATGCTGTTTACCCAGCATGCACAAATTAAAATTAAGCTAAAAATGTTTTTCTTTGTTCTTTTCTACTTTACTTTCCAATGAGCAATTTTTCTTACACAAACACTGAGCAGAGCAAATAACAAGCTCATTGAAAATATGAGTCAAGAACAAGTAGTTGATTTCTTATCTTTGCACTACAAATTAGGCATACAAATCAAGTACAGTGCTGTCCTTCTTAAAATGCATCTTTAAGTGTCTGTTAGATCATACTTATTTCCAAAAAAGGAGGTTACTCTACCAGCTGAAAGATATATTCTAGTGAATTTTCCACTTCTGTATTATCTTGGGCTTAGGCCTTAAATAGACATCGCTCCAGCCATGGAATACTTACCCGGGTATTATGGTTTCACTCATAATTGAAATGGAGTCAGTGCTGGAGCAAGTCAGTCAAATTTCAAATACATGTAGAAGTGCTGTTAGAGCTAAGGATAGAGTTAAGGAATCAGCACTTCTCAGATAGATAGAACAGAAAAACAAATAACCCCAAACATTTTTCTGCTAGTTTAATCGAAGTAGGAGAATTAACCAAACATACAGACTCAAAGATTTCAGTGTTAGATTGTTCTGTGGTAACTTAGGTTACTATGTACACTATTACTACTGTTCTGCCTCTCTGGCGTAAGGACCATGAAAGTTAGACTATCATAATGATATGGTATGATCTGAATTTCAGCTTCAGTCATTCAATATAATGAAAGTCTTATACTTTCTTCTTTAGAGCTTTAACAACAACAATCAAGTAATATTTCTTTCTTGCTGATCTGACAGGAGGACTGTAGCATCTGGAAAAATCTGAAAGATCTATAATTCTTTGCAGCACTAGCTGCAAACAACTGCTACTAAAACTAAATTTGCAATTACTACAACTACTTTTTACTCCAGGTAATAAGTAGCAAATGCAAATCTCAAAAGGTTCTTTAATATCTGGAATTTGTGGAAATCAGGTACACTGGGTATCAGGTATAATTTTGCTGTTGCTAGTTGGCTGATGACTCCAAGAGAGTGAAAATGGTATGTTTTAAACACCTGCCTCTGTTACCTATCTGTCAGTTTTACCATTTTAGTCATAGAAGTCTTAACCAGTATACTAAAAGTCATGCTACAAAGACCATTGCAAAGACTGATTAAGTCACCTTCCCTTGGGAACTCAGTCTGGTGAAAATTTATGTTAATGTTTTGTAATTATTTCCTGTTTTTCATTTGGCAATTGGAATACTAGAGATTTATTAAATAAAAAGCTTGTGGGTGTTATTTCTCTTACTCCACATCCTTACTGCAGTTGACTAACATGTTGAAAAAACCATTGTGCCCCTTTCTTTTCCAAAACCCACATAATTACTTATTTTCCATTTGAATATCAGGTGTCAATCAAATGTAGGCCTCATAATTACTGTTGTGGCATAACTTCCATTAATTAAAATTATACGCATAGCAACATATTGTTTCTAAATTCCTCAGAAAAACAGGATTCCAATTTTTAATTCTGCAATTTATTTTAAAGGTCATACTTTGACGCTAAAGCAAAAATTACATTGCACCAAATATAAAACTCTGTTTGTTATGACTTACATTGAAAAGAAATCTTGCTAATTTTATTCTGGCACTACTCATTCCGTACATGATTTTTGATAAGCTGAATATATTTAGTACAGAAGTACTTCAAATGTTCTTAGCTTGGCAGAACAATAAATCAGTAAATAGAAAAAATATTTAAAGCTGCAAATGCTTCCTTTGTCAGGAAAAAACACCATGATTTAAAGTTTGTTTTCCCAATACCTCAAAACAGTTGTTTGCTGGTTTACACTAAACTGGCATCAACCTGATATATCTCATAATATTTACCCAATGTGTATTGTGTCTTGACAAGAACATTTTAACCTTTAATAACTAGTAGAGTTCAACTGTTACATAATTAACCTGAAATGCCAAAAAGGTTTTGGGTTGATTGTTGGCATTTTGGGTTGTTGGGTTTTTTTTGTTTCCTTCATTCAGTTGGGGTTTTTTTGTTGTTTTGTTGTGGCTTTTTTTTTAACAGTTCTGGTGTGTACATTAACAGTGAGTGAATTTTCAGACTGGGCCATTATAATGTAGTTTTTCAGGAGCTGAAGTACTGCATTTTAAATCCAAACTTCACTTTCGTTATTTCACTGTCTTCACTGCAGAAGTAAATTAGATATTTCATCCAAGTAGGATGGATCCGGGAAACCATGCAAGTCATTCTATACTGCACAACAGACCTATTGTCCTGGTCCTGAGAGGAGCTTGAAAGCACAGGTTGATTCCTCTTCTGAGCAGTAACCAGCGTAGGATAAGTAGTCCGACAAAGCCAGCTGCTTTACAGGGACTAAAAATGTCTTTGTAAATGGTGCACAGGCAATGAATTGATGGTGTGTTTGATCTACAGTTCTCCACCTGTTCAGCATAAGGTGAACTTTGCAGTATATAGTCTTTAGTCGTATTGAACCATCATTTGGGGGCAATAATGAGGAATTCCAAGGAACAGGTCCAAGTCCTAGTCTTACAGCATGGACATCCTCTAGCTATTGAACACCTGACATTGAGAAGCTTTCAGCAAAAAAGCAGATCTGCTCAAAGTAGAAAAATGGTGTTTGTCCATTTATATGTGAGACAAGCGTAATAATTTCTTCTGTGTTCCTTAAACTTAGTGGACAGATTGATTTAATTTATGCTAATTGTATGCTTAACAAGTCAAACAATGTCAGTGATTCACTAGTTGCAGGGGAATATTGTGTGTATCCAGCTGTGCAATGCGACTTCCAAGAATAAACCTAAGTCTTTGTATTTGGCTGACTTGCAATAATAACCCTTTCAAGAAAGGAATGCCACAGTCCTTTAATTGCCACACAGTAGAAAAGCCATTTTATCAAAGAATCAATAGGGTAATCACTTATGTAATTTACATCATTTCTGCAGGTTACATGCACCTGAACAAGCTTTTGCCTTAACATGGCATTTAGGTTTGGTCTGCCTTAAACAGTTCACAAAAAGCTCCTAAAAAAACCTAGGTGTTGTTTTTGTGATCCTAACATCCAACTAGGTATCAAAAAGAAGTCATGGAATTACTTATTTATGAAAAACAGTTCTGGATTTTCAGTTAGGAGCTTTACCACACGTTTTCTTTTTAAAACGGGTGCCAGAGAAGGGGAGCTAAGAAGTTGCTTATGTGCGGTTTGCAATCTAAGCGCAGCAACCAGACTTAATATTTTCGTTAAAAATGGGAAGAATATTTCTAAATTTTTAACACATTCATTCTGTTTAATATTCTCTCAGCTCTGATTTTACAGGGCAAGGCCTAACTCAGTTTTCTTTCATCCAGCCTCAGACAATTGGCTACTTTTATATGGGGAGCTACAAAACTAATAGAAGACAACATGCAATGGTGATCCTGACCCTCTACTTTGCTCTTGTGAGACCTCAGTTAGAGTATTGTGTGCAGTTCTGGTGTCCTCAACATAAAAAGGACATGGAACTGCTGGAACAAGTCCAGAGGAGGGCCAT
>JAOEHY010023509.1:0-16610 GCA_025447955.1 Psilopsiagon aurifrons | reverse complement strand
AAAGTTGGGGCTGTTGAGCCTGGAGAAGAGAAGGCTGTGTGGAGACCTCATAGCAGCCTTCCAGTACCTGAAGGGGGGCTATGGGGATGCTGGGGAGGGACTCTTCATTAGGGACTATAGTGATGGGACAAGGAGTAACGGGTTCAAACTTAAACAGGGGAAGTTTAGATTGGATATGAGGAAGAAATCTCTACTGTGAGGGTGGTGGCACTGGAATGGGTTGCCCAGGGAAGCTGTGAATGCTCCATCGCTGGCAGTGTTCAAGGCCAGGCTGGACATAGCCTTGGGTGATATGGTTTAGTGTGAGGTGTCCCTGCCAATGGCAGGGGGATTGGAACTAGATGATCATAAGGTCCTTTCCAACCCTGATTATTCTATGATTCTATGTTTAAAGAGCAGGCATCTAAAAAATATTTTAACAACCATTCCTAAATGAATCTTAGGTTTCCTGAACCACTTTTGATTCCTGTTCAAGAGGGTGATGTTTCCTGGTTACAAATAGGTACAGCCAAACGGAGTGGGATAGGGGCAGTTTGGGTTTTTTTTTAGAAACCCACTGCTCCAGGAAGGGGTTTCAGCCTTGTTCTGGGGAGAAGATTCTGACAGGCAGGATGGGGAGTTCATTCTCCATGGCCCATTCAGTCACTGGCTTCATTCTTTTCCTGAGGCTGCCAGCAAAAGTGCCAATTAGTAACAATTGTGATGGTGATTTCTGAAGTGCAGTTTAAAGGATTTCTAACTGGGTTGGAGCTGTTGTCAGTTGACTGACTAGAATAATAATAATAATAAAACTCACTGCTTCAACAGAGGCTTGTTAGACTTTTCTGTGTGATCTGCTGTGGATAGTGTGAACACAACAGCGTTTGCATTCAGAAAAGGGATTTTCCTAAAAGCATCAGTGAGCAGTCTGTTTTATCTGCTCTAAAAAAAAAAAAAAAAAAAATCAATTTTAAAATCTGCTAAAAACAAAAATAAATGAGCATCTGGAAATAGGAGGGGGGCAAAAAAAGTAGTAACCTGAGGGGCATGCATAACTAAATTCACCAAGATCCCTTCAGGGAAGTCTTATTGCGTGGAAAAAATATTATGCCTTTTTTCATGTCCAGAGTTACAGAGACAGAACTGTAAGCCTTAAATGGGTTAAAACACAAGGGGCCTGATGTACTGAAGCTTTATGTTGCTGTTTTATTGTCAACATCACAAACTGACATAAACTGACAAGCCATCTAAAGAAATAAACATTTATTATTTGCATATAATAAGAGAATGCTTGAACTATGCATGAACAGTATGAAGCCATGTTTTTAAGAATCTTTGTTTAAAACATTTTCTTTATGGGACCATACATATTTAGCTCCCTTTTTTATTTTCCCTTCCTACGTGGATCTTACAGCAGCAAGAGATCTGTTCTCATGGTAATGAGCTCACACGAACAACCACTTAGCAAAACACGTAACATTCTTAGATTTCAAAGCTACACGTATTATTTGCATCAAATATCAAATCTTCTTTTAGAGTTCCCAATGGGCTTTTTAAAACAAAACCCACATATGTAGGCCTGAGTGAGTTGCAGGAGTAGAGTCAGGTCTCACTGCGCTGGACATGGCAAGCAGCTCCTGGGCTGGATCCGTGTCCTCTTCTCCTTCCTCCCCTGAGGACGTTCAGGTGTCCTCGAGGCTTTGACTGGCTTTCCCTCAGTCTTGAGTGCTCTACTTCAGCTGAGCATTTCTTACAGAGGGGACATGACTGAAGGAGCAAAAATAAAGCAAATCCCACATCAGGCTATACAGTGGGATTGTGCCTCCCATGCAGCCTGCCTTCCCCAGGGAAGAGAGGGGCTTCATCTGTCATGTCCCAGTCTTTCTTTCTGGCTTTTAGTAACATGCCAGTAAAATCTGATGGGAGGGAGCAGGGTTTAAGGTCGTTATCCTTGGTGTAGGTGGTGTGAAGTAGTGAGTGTTTGCACCTGTGAGGCAGGATCTTTTTCTTGCAAACACTGGAGACAAGGTGGTGAGTTGTCATCCTGCATGGGTTGAACCCACAGAGGTTAGTCTGTGAGTAAAAATAGGGGGTTTGGGTTGTTTATGTGTGCATTAGGTCGCTTTATTACTTGGGAGGATTTGAACTGATGCTTTCACACAGCTAGCAAAATTTGTAGTGTTTGGGGTGTTTTCAAAACAGCAAGTCAGAAGACTGCTTTGAGAGCAAAGATGTTGTATGCTCGTGATGTGTTGTGACTTAAGGATACTTGTCCAAAAAGATATGGGGACCACCACTAAGAGATAGTTCCAAAATTGTTTTTTGTAACTTAGAGTAGCTATTGCTTAGTACAACTTTTACTCAGAGAGTAAAGCCTAATTATTTTTTGCTATGTATGTCTGTTTAACAATGGGGTTTATGCTGGTGTAGAGCATAGAGTTCTACAGAGATTTATGCTGTACCACTCCTGTTTCCATTTTTAATATAAGTTAAAACTCCTAATATTGTAATTCTGGTTTTGTACATACAGAATTGCATTCTGGTTGCATAAGTGACAAGTGCCTCAGAGGCTGAGAGTGTTCTGAAATATGCAGTAGCTGTCCTTTGGATGGGGAAAAGTAAAAACTGATTAGTAGTATTAAAACAGAGACCATGTATGTAAAATGAGGGGGGAAGGCCTCTCAAAAGCACTACTTACCAAACGTGCAGGGTTTGCCCCACATCCTTTTCTAGTGTACGTTGAAGTTTTTCTGTTTGTGTTCATAGTTATAATAAAAAAGACTTTTGCTATGAACATGGATCCAGAATAAAACAAAAAAATGCTTTGTAATTTTCCAAGTATCTATGTTTTCCAAATATATAAATTTTCCAGATACAGTTTTGTGCATGAATGTGGTACATCTGTGTGTGCATGTCTAGAGTTGAAATGGGTGTGCTTCTTTTTCATAAAACAATAGCAACTGACAAATGTATTTTTATGTAAAATTATTCATGCAAGGATCTAATGTGTTTCTTTCTGGCTAAACCCTATCTGAATAGATAAATATTTTAATGTAAATGTCTTATGTGAATTTTCCTATGTATACCAAGGAAGATCCTTGTGATTATAGTACATCACATATTTTGGACATAAGCAGCTCTCCAAATTCAAAGTTAAGATCACAGAACACTTCTGAGTAAACAAATTCAGCCTCTGTTTCTGGCAACCATATTGCCTAATGTCTTTTATGTCAGGCTCTGTCTTAAAAATTATTCTTATGAGTGCTTGGAGCTATCAAATTCCTTTAATAGTTCTTAAGTTTTCTAATTTACATACCAGTTTATTCATGGCATTTGTTTTGTACCAACGTTATTATTTTAATTTGATATTTTTTATTCTTCTGGTCCCTTTGTTTTTTTTTTTTTTTTTTTAATAAATTATACTTGTATTTTGGAATTCATTTTCCTAAGCAGAGGAGCATGCATCTACTTTGTTTTAGAGCTCACCATTCACCAATCGGCCTTAGTGTTCTTCTCTACACCCATGGTAATTAAACTTCTTTTTAGTTTTTTATTGCTGTTTACTATAATCATACAAAGCCCTGTGGATAAGACCCTCCTGCATTGAACTAGAACATGACTGCCTTCCACTGTCTATAGAAAAATACCAAAAATACTTAGATGGAAAAGCAATGTGTTCATGTTAATGAGCAATGCTTAGAGAGAGGGGCAGCAGTGTAGAAAGCCATTCTCCCCCCGTCAGAAATGTTATTTAAACTATATAATGTAGGGAAGAAAGGGATACTTCAAAACAAAGGTGGGAAAATTGAGGTGTGAGGGAGTAAGTGGGAGTTGCTAGGATGGAGGAATTTTGGCACACAGTCATCCTGTTAATTAATATTCGAAAGATATTTTTATCTTGTAGCTTTTCCTATGAACTACCCCCTGGGCAACCATTTCCTGTTATTAGTACACTTAAATTTTAATAGTGTTAAATTTCATTCTACCATCATTCTCAAGGTCATCTCCTTCTTCATATTTCATATTCTAGTGCCCTTTGAGCTGGTGGCTTCCAACAGCCCTGCCACCAAAAAATGCCACCAGCACCTCTTGCTTTTTCGTGGAAGCCATTGACATTAGATAAGAAGCCTCTAGCCCACTTACTCCTTTTTCTTTTGCAATGTCTTTGCTACCTACCCTTTAAGCAGTTCTTTATCTATCTTTATAATTCTTTTACTACTACTTTCCGCAGATTAACTAATAGTTTTCTATATGTGTCAAATACTTAATATTAAAGTTCACATAGGTTAGTTCTACCACATTTCCTTTACCTATAAAATCAGTTATCATTCTGACGTCCAAAGTCGTGGGTAAACTTATGTTCTGTGTCAGCCCATTTATCATACAGCTCTGTATTTTTACAAGGAAAGTAATCTCATAGGTTTGTTACCTCTGTGTGGAAAAGAAACTCATCTCAGAAAGAGCTGAACAATAAAAGCTTGTTTATTTCTGTATGTTCAAAGCTTATTTTAGACACAAGTAATTTAAGTGCTTTCTTTTTTTGTGGAACTGTAATACTCATGGTTTTATGCACTATACTGAGTGCTGCCTTTCTAACTTGTTTCTCTGAATAATTCAAACTATATCTGAGTTACTTTCCTTGAGAAAAAAACAAACCTCTGACATGAGCATGCAAATGAAATAAAATAGAATACTGTGATGTGCCTAGGAGTATGATATAGGAACATTTTGATTACCTGAATCATGAGAACAGTCCAAGTATCTACAGTGGAATTTCCTGTATAGTGCAGGAAAATCATATCCATTTTGCTATTTGTAATTTTGCAATAATGATGGCCATTTCAGGAATAAATTCAAGTCCGATATGTATATATTTAATCTAAAGGAATTTCTTATTTCCTGTTTGACCTGGCTCAGCAGGTGATAGGAGTCAAAAGTCATTACTCAGAGGCAGGATCCATCTGGTCAGCTCTATGGCAGTATTCTGCTGCTCTGAAACTCAGTATCTACCAATTTGGCTTATTCTGCCATGCTTTCAGTGAAACCTAAGTCTTCCTTCTATGTTCCTGCAGCTGCTTTGAATCTAGGTATTTCACACACAAAAAAAGAAGAAAATGGTGTGGTAAAATACTTGGAGCAAAAATGCTAACAGTACCTGCGTCTCCTAACTTGAACTCTGGGTCAGTAAGCAAGCAAATAATGCAAATCTTAATGACATTTTGGAATGACACATAGAATCTTATCTAGATACCTGGGTTTTGTTTTAAACATAATGGTTTGCCATATTTCTTGACATTGTTGCCACAAAAGTTAACATAAACAATAATGTGATGAAGATACTGTAAGATGATGAGTTATTACATGTGATGTTAAACACAAATATGCATGGATTTTTTGAAAAATCCTTAGTTTTCAGGGTGCTTATACTGTTTCCTTATCAACAATCATTATAATTGCTTTAATTATTGCTCATACAATCTTATGCTACAAAATTCTGAGATGCTTGCTTCAGAATAGTTAGACAACATGCTTCTTCAGCTGAACATCTGGTTCAAGAAGGTTCCTCTGCTTCTGTCTGCCCTTCCCACTCGCGCATGAGGTTTGCTGCCATCTCCTGTGCTCCTGCCTGCAATGCCCCATATGCAGTGATCCATCTTGAGAACCCTGGAAATCGTTGAGATGAGCTCTGCATCCACACAAAACCAAAACAAAACTCACAAACAAAACCCCCAAGTTTTTTCAGCTGTTTAATTTCACTTAACCAAGACCTGCAAATACCTGTGCTGGTGCAGTATGGAGGGCCAGAATGAGTGACGAGTGATGGGCTGTGCTGGGGGGTGTTAAGCCACTTCTGAAGATAACGTATTGTGTAATTACATCCTGTGTCAGCTTTTGAGGGACAAGCTGTGTGTCAGAAAACTGGAACCTGCACTGCCTGACACACCTTTGGTAGTTACTCTGATACTATAGTTAGGTAGGCTTTAACACAGTGATGTTTTCAGTGATGATGCATCCTCAATTAGCAGTGTTTGTGATATAGCAGCAGCTAATTTTTGTTTTGAGCAAACTATCCTTTCACCTATTAACATTTCATCTGTGAAAATTGCATTTGGATGTTAGTGTTCTATTCAGATAAATGGGGGCTGTTCACGCTTTGGTAAGTGCCTTACTGTTTCCATTTGGTTGTGAACAAACAAGACAGCCATGAATTCTTATGCAGCAGAGAGTCTATATTTGGAAACAGAAGAACTAGCAATGTTTAGTTAAAATGTTCAAATCTTCCTGAATAAAGCATAACCTGTAGGAAGTTCTGAAATTCATAAGTTTATCTTTCTGTTTCACCTCTAAATAGCATTTCTGTGAAAAGTTGGTTTTCTTTTTGTTTTATGCCACCAAAATAATGTTGTACCATAGGGAAACAGTACTATTTGCATTAATTTGCATTCAGGATTCCAGAGTAATTTGGTTCCTGTACAGCACGATAGAAATCTCAGTGTGTGAATATCTGTATTTCTCCCATTATTTTACAGGCATTGAGGCATAGAAACTAATACAATCTTGTGGAAATTGCCTTTAGGGGCTGTATAAAGCTGTACTCCCTTTGCCTCAAAAAATTAAAAATTAAATAATACTCAAATCAATATATTTGTCCTTAATTCATTAGATATGTTTTGCATGCTCTAAAGGCAAACCATGAGATGTCTTGCACCTGAACTTCTAGGATGTTCAATGCTCCTATTAAAGCAGAGCGGCTAGGTATGATGAATGTGAATTGTTGATTCATTTGAGAAAATATGGCAATTATACCCTTTGCAGTAGAGTAATTGAATAAGCCTATAAATATGTAAGTTGTAAAATCCTGTCTATTGTCTATGAAAAAGTTAGATTTTATTCTGCTCTGACGAGTCTGTGCTATCCTAGCCCGTATCTAAGCTGTCAGAGATTTCCATAGATTTGAAAATCTGTCCCCTGTTCCCCATATTAAATGTCACTGTCAGTTTACTCCATGAAAAATGAAGTTTATTTGATGTGGTTGTCATGATACTTGTATAAGCAGTGCACCTATCACTTTTTGCTGTAAAGAAAAAAAAAATGACATAATATGTAGTCAGATTTTATTTTTTCTACAGTGTTTTTGCAGAGCAAAACTGTAGCAGTGTATGCAGTTTTTACTCAGATAATTTTCAGAATGCATGAATATGTAATAGCTTAAAGAAAGATTGTAGATAGTATAGTTAATGTGCTGCGCAGTAGGATTTACTTTGGATCAGTATAGCTGGAAATACTGCTTGGAAGCAGTTGTATATAACAGCGTGTTTGTTCTTACCTATAACAGAAATTCATGGTCAAGTAGTTTTGATCTGTAACTGTTCCTAAGCATGTATATAGATCTCTCAGGCTGTTCCTTTCATTGTGACAGAAGGGTAACACTGACCACATAGTGAACTATTACTAATGAGAACCCTCTTAGGACCTTAGTCATCATTCCGATCAGGCTGGAGAGTACTGAGGAGCAGAGAAGGACCTAAAAGCTATTCCCTTTTTCTAGGGAATTCTCCTTTGAGGTAAGAAAAGTTCATTGTGTCAGTCTCCATTTGGCTTTCATAGCAGTACTCTTCTATGGTAAAAGATCTATGTGCTTAACTCCCATGTCAGTGAGGCTGACTGTTGTTCCCAAGCCCATGAGGACATGGGAAAACCAAATGCCTTAGTTCATTTTGGGATTTTAGTGTTTATGAGACTTTTATATGCTTTCTCCTAAAATAACAGTAATGATGGTTATACCTGTTGACACTGTAAGCACTGTGAAAAGAATGATATTCTTAGTAAATGGCTTGGTGCGTAGGGGCAATGTGCACAAACATGACTGGATCTTACATTGTCATTATGGAGCAAATTCACACCTTGAGAGCAGTATTTCTTAGGTGATATTCCAAACCTGCATGTGGCACATCAGCCTTTGTCATTAGGCATAAACCCTTCTAACAGATTCATGTTAGTACTTTTTGTGTCCTTTGGGGTTTTTTTTCTTCTTAATTCCTCTGCTCATAACATGTATTAATTTCTACCAGTGTTGAGATTTGGAACTTTCTGTTGTATTTTGGATTGTCTCTACCTCTGTATTTTCCCATGGGGTAGCCCTTCCTAAATTAATCATTGAACATATACATTCTCTCATGTTCGTACAGAAAGCATTATGTATGAGGATCACTTTATGTTGTGTGTTTAACAACTACATTTGCAAATAATTCAGTTCTTTGTGATTTGTAGCACTCCATTTAGCAGCACAAATTTGTGCAGGTCCAAGCCGCAGTTTCAGGAGTCTATATGTATGCTAAAGAATGATTCCTTTTCCACAAAAATACTCAAAATCTAAAGTGGCCAGTATGTAGTTGGCTAAATGGCTATATATAGCAAAGTCAGTGTATACCTATATGCTGCACTAATATTTTGTCTTATTTAGTAAATAGTATCTACTGAGTTCACAAACACCTTAATTCAAGTCTAGCATGACTGGGCTTCACTGAAATTTGTCTCCTGTAAAGCTGTTAACACTGTCCTTAATTATGACATGGCCCAAATCACCTGACACCAACAAGAGGAAAATTAAATATTTAACGAGGTATATAACAGCCAAGAGGCAAATCCCACACATGACATTAGTTTAGATATAAACTTCCTAATGAGTGTTTACAAGTTACCATGAAGTAAGTGAGATTTGGTGTTTTAATTAAATACCTTGCCTACTTTAGGAAGCCTAACTTGAAGTATTAATGTAAGTTATGGTGTACACTGGCCTGCAATATATTTGGTAAATTGAGGCATCATTTAAGTAAATATTTTAGCCTGTCAAACTTGTCTGAGATGTTGTTCTAACTGTGAAAAAAAAAATAGTTTGCAAGTCTTGCTGGATTATACATTATTAATAATAGCCTCCAAGACATATCAGGCACTGTATAACAACATAGCATTGGCTGTAATGCCAAAGGGCTTACACAAAAAACCCAGACAGATAAGGAGCAAGGATGTGTCTAGAAACCTGCAGTTTTTCCTTTCAATCACTATAATTTTCCCTCATTAAAAAAAAAAAAAAAAAGATTGCCAATACTTCTTTCAGATTTTTCTAAGTTTCGTTTATTTTTATAGTAGAGCTCTCACTCACTGCGGGCCTGATTTGTTTATCCTTATTTTTATACACACGTGTTCCCAATTAATGTTGTATTTGAGTACTGCAGAATCCTTCTGAACCTCATAAAGCAGTTCTGTGGTCAAAATTTGTTACAAGGGAGAAACAAATATTAAGGTCATGCAGAAGGTACAAGTGTAACTCCAGTTAAGGAAGGGGTCTTCAAGGATTGGACAGCTCTCCAGTTATTTGGTGGTCTGTTCTCCCACCTACTGCATGTTTTGTTCTTTCTCTTTCTCTTCCTGCCACAATTTAAATTTACAAAGTACTAATTCTCACCTAATGTTTAACCTGCCACACATCAGAAGTAAATAATCCCCAGTGTATTTTTCAGCAACCTAGTCAAGTTCTTATTTTTGTCCATTGAGCTCTCCAGATGGAAGAGAGATGTGGTAAAGCTGTGATATGAAATCATGGAAGATATGGAGGGGATAGGTTTATATTTTCTAAACTCTTCCAGGAGGAGGGGCACAGAAATTAAAAGCTGGCCTGTTCAAAGCCAGCACAGGGAGATTGTTCTTCTCTTGGGACTAATGATTAATCTGCATCACTCATTGCCATATGGTATCCTGAACATTAATAGGAATAAAATAACACTCTACTTGAAATGATTAGTATTTAAAAATATGTCAGACTATTGAAAGGATTACAGATCTTCATGCTTCCTTGCATAAATGGTCTTGTGGCACATGTGGTAAAAGGGACACTTTTCACAGGGTAGATTTGTCTCCTAAATGAAGAGGTTTGTGTTTTTTTCTGCAGGATGTCACTGTTCAAGACAGGATTTGGGATTAGATGGGTGACTGCTTTGATCTGTGCTGCCCATTCCTCTTGACACTCTAGTCAAGGAGTTCTAGGAGTAAAACTTTTCTCCTTGAAGATTATTGATCATCTGGCTGCCTTGGGAAATTGAGGGTTGCTCCATGATCTGACAGAGTGCTGTGATGGGTTGAGGTTTTCAGTCAAGCTTTAGGCAGCAGTGAGCACTTACTGGGAAATTATCGCCTACTCAGAAAGAAGTAGTTGATAGTAATGAAAATGCTAAGGAGCCATTAACTCAGAGTAACCTGTGGTTCTGTAATTAAGAGGGTATTGAAACTCTACAAAAGATTATTTTATAATGTACTGAAGATTTCAGCTTTTCTTTGTTTCTCATCTTTAATAGTGGCGCCCCCCCCCCCCCCTTGTTTAGATTGGAAAATGTTAGAGAGAGGAATAAGCAGATGTCTGAAGTTATTCCCCAAATACCAGCATTTTCCATCTATTCAGAAGTGTTATTATTCTTAATGAAGGTCACTCTGTCTTTGACAGATAGATGATGTCATAAAGTGGGCTGTGAATTTTGTTGAAAATACTATGTTTAATTAGTGCATCCTTGAAGAAGGGAAGAATAATGGTCATGTAAGCAATGAAACCATAGGATTGTGTTTTCTTGGCATGATTTTACTTTGATTAAATACTACCAGTCGTGTATGCTTGTACACATGCGCACTCTTTCCCTTCTGTCCCACATCTCTTCTTTACAAGAGAACAATCAATCCTCAAAACACTATCCAGGGCCCTCTTTCAGGACACTTTCACAGCGTAAAAGGTATGCAAAATCTTAGAGTCCTGTGATGCAAAATGGTAGTAAATAGTTCTTAACTGTGACCAGCCTGGCTCAGGATTTTTAAGTTAAAAGTTTAAGCAGCTCTTACTGTGCAAATTTGCGTTATCTAATGCTCACTTGAAAAGTGTAACCCAATATGTCAGCTCATAGAATAGTATATGGACTTAATTAAATAAGAATATTTCGTATTTTTGGAAGTGTTAAACTTGGATCATAGTTCTTATGGATCAGTGATGCTGCATAGAAGAGCAGCTTACCTTGAAACCAATGAGCTGGAGGGAGAGCTATTCATATTTGGTCATACCATGTATCCCAACAGATGCTGATCCAGAAATTCTTGTTTCTAAACCTCTCATTAATGCTAAAATGCTCTAGGTGTATAAACATCTGTGACTGCTAAAAGTGTCTTTTCCTGAAAGTGGCAAGGAGGTTTTCAGAGGAGAACATATAGTGCTGGTAAGGCTGGGATACTAGGAGGCACACTGTCATAAGGTCATGGACCTGCCTGGCTCAGTGTTGTAATTCCGAAACATTCAATTTTTTTATGGATCATTTGGGAATTACTTCTTAAAGTAATATGTTCATGATTCACAGAGAACTGTATCTGTATTTTTATAGCGGGACACTAGGGCGTGTGAAGCATGTAGATGGTGTTTGAGGGTTTTTCTTGAAGATTTGGAAGACTGAGCTGGGAGGATTGATGCCTACCATACTAGTCCAGGGAGTAGTCCCAGTTTTTTACCTAGTTGGGAGATCCATTATTTGCAGTCCAAAAGGGATTATGGAAATGAGTTAGAATGTGCATAGTGTGAACAGGAACCCCAGAGCACTATCCAAGGGTGACCCACGTTGACAAAATTAGCTACTTTTCTCTTGTTCGATTGTATACAAACTGCAATGTGACTTAATTGATCCAGTAAGCTTGGTGCTTTTCTGTTTGTTCATTTAATGCAACAAAAGCCCTTCCACTGACTTTCACTAGTTTCTGGATTGAATTCTCAGGCAAACCAAGTGAAATAACTGACTACTAAAGGAGCAAAGGCTGAAAAGATTTGAATTTTACAATACTTTGAATCTGAGCCCCTAAGTGTTTGCATAAAAAATAATAATGCTTTTGAATTTTGTTATTTTTCTCTATACAGTATTAAATTATGTATTAATAAATGCTCTATTGAAAGATGATTCACACTTATGTATGTTCAACAGTGAAGCTTAATTCCCCTGTTAAGTGGTGTATAAATACATAATTAAAACCACCCTTTGATTGAAGATGCTTATAATGGACAGATAATTAGAATGCATAACATTCACCTTTTATTTTCCAGCATCTGAATAGCTACTAAGTATTGACTAGTTTTGTCTAGCCTAGCAGCTATCCCAAACTATTCTTTGTGAGTGGCAGAGAAGAGATAGGAGTGGAAGGGCAGATGAGGTGCAAGCATTATCTCTGAAGTACCATCAGATTGTCGTTTTATTCTGTGTTACTGTTAGCAAATCACAGTTTGATTCTTTAAATGCATCTTTGTTTGAGAAGGCTTGTAGCCAGGGAGCATTGTAAGAAAATACATAATTCTAAAAGAAAAATCCTTTCTATTGTTCCAAAAAAGAAAGAAAGAAAAAAAAAAGTATTGCAAAGAAGTGCTTTTGTTACTTCTTTCAAATATGCATGAACGTGACACAGTTCATGGACCTCTTCAAAAGAAGTTAGCCATTAAAGGCTCTAATGTAATAATAGATTTCAGTATGCTTCAGTAACATGAGATTCAAACATTCTGGCCATTCTGATACTTTGTAGGAAGACACAAGCATCAGTGAAGGATTTTAGATCTTGTTTTCTGTTTAAAAAAGTGCTTCTAAAAGAAAAAAGCTGGTAAAATAGAAAGCTGTACAACCTTTGAAGAAACAGTTAATAGTTAAAAAGCTTCATTTCCATTTCTGGCAATAACTCCCTGTCTAACCTTGAAAAATGTTAATTAACTTTTGTTCACATCTGAGATACTCTAATATCTAATGTATTAGTATCACTGTTTTACTTCTTAGGCTGTTGCATAGGTAAATAAGCATGTTAAAAGCCCAAGTATATGCATGAACTTGTAACTTATTTTTCCTTTTGTCCCATGCCCGTAGAGACTCCAGTTAAAATACAGTCTTGATATGATAACAATTGAGGTCCTTTGTGTTCTGCAATTAGTTGTTATTTTTATTGCCATTATTTATTGTACAAATGGATAAATTAAAAATACTACATTACTTATGAAGTATAATTACATCAGTTCTGTTATTCTCACTGATTTCTTTTACAATTGAGGCAGGCATCCCTAAAGGAGAGTTTTTGCTAGAGGGAAAAACCTGTAGGTATTAGTGATTATGGATTTAAAGTACTGTGTGGGAGTGGGTACATATGTAGAGTTCTTTTAGAACAGCAATGAACATGAACGCACATTTGCATTTGCAGTTCTTCGAAGCACCACTGGTTCGGACCATTCCTGAGCTGCAAATGTCGGGAAGCAGGGACACTATAGCCGCTGGCTTGGTCTTTGCAGAGTTGTAATGCTGGGGCAAATGGCCTTTTGGCCTGACTGTGCAAGTGTTCTTACATGCTGAGATTAAGGCGATTCTCAGAGGGAGAATTCTTTGGCACTGAGATACGTGTGTATTAGGAATAATAAATACTTTTAATAATTTGGAAAATTTGTTACAGGTCTTGAACTGACAGGGCAATGTGTACAGACACTGAGTGCTTACCTTGTGCTAAACTGGCTCGAAGCTTTCAAAACTTTAGTTGTCTGTTCCTCCTCTCCACCTCATTTACAGTAATATATGCCTTTATTGTAAATGCTTGGTTGTGGCTGCAGAGTAAGTCAGCCAAACTAGTTTTACTTGGCAAATTTAGGTACAGTAGCAGGCTGACCTTAGCAATATAGACCTTGTTCTAATTAACAGGATGAGATTAACATCTCTTTCTCAGTGTAGCTATGTAGACAGATCATCAGTTTTCCAGCTTAACACTGCAAGCATTTATATGGCAAATAACTGCATGCTATTCTTCTCTGTGGATACATTAGCTGGAAGATGATGCATCTTATACAGTGTATTTTCTATCAACCTATTTTTTATTCACTTTCTTGGCAACCTCCTGAGGAAACAAGACATATCAAAATTAAAGCAGCAGTGGAAAAAAAATCAGTTACTAAGGTGAAGTTGAAAAAAGCAAAAGTGACAGCAGTTATACGAAGAAGCGCTGGCTCTTGAAGTTAAGCTGCTCTGTCACATACCATCAATTGGACTATTATCTGGCACAGGAGGACTGTAATAAATTGTCAGATTTTCTTCTTAGCTGAAATGATGGGATGGAAATTGTGCTGCGCACTTTTGGACAGGAATGGGAGGGAAAAATCCAGCACGTAGTTGATTTCCTCACATGCCAGAGCTGCCATGATGCACAAACCCAAGTTCCAAAATGTAACTGTTGGAAATCTTGTATGATAAAAGCAGAGATGGTTAAAAAAGAAATTCTATCTCTCCTCTATGAAAATAAGGTCAAGGAGGAAAATGTCACAAATGAGAGACAAACCAATAAAATATGTGGGTTCAGATATTTGTGAGGCTTTTTTCATTGTCAGAGAAAATGATGAGGAATGCAGGGGTTTGTATATCTCTGTCTTGGTTCTGTAGTCTTTTTATTTGAAGTTAACTTTTATCAAGCTATAGTATCAGAATATTGGTCTGTAATAGCTGGATCTATAGATCATTGCTTTTGTGTGGGTCAAGATATGGAAAATATATTAGTACATATGGAAATACTTTGTGGGGTTTATATGATCTAGTTCAGACGGTCTGTGATGTTTGTGGAAAGCTGCTGATAATATGTAGTGATGGTATGACCAGTAGCTAAAAATATTCTTTTAAAATGTTGTATGTTCTCAGAAGAAGAATTTTTTCTGTAGAATTGTTATATGACTAATATACATATCTGTATATAATATGTGCAATACTAGGGTATTGCTACTCACTTTTCAAGGCTTTGATGAATCGTAAACCAGCTGCTGTAGTCAACAAACCTGAAATGTTTTGCATGGCCACCATCCTTCGATCCTGGCTGAGACTTCAGGGGTCTTGCACAGTATTAGAGTTTTCTGAAGTGTTTTTAATATTTTAAACAAAAAGTTCTTAATTGACAACTACTCTGAATAGAAATAGATAGAAATACCATCAGGGGTTGAAATGATAAGTGTGTAAATTTAGAAGCTCTAAAGGCTGCCAGCTTTGTTTTTCTACTTCATTATGGCCATTAACTGGCCATTCACCTTTTCCTCTGTTTTCTGGTCAGCTGCAGCAGTAGTAGCTGTGTAAATACTCACTTCTGAGCCCTTTCAGAGAGCTTGGGAATGTTCAGACAATTAATCAAATGTGTACAGCAAAAGAGAATACAAAAACCTATTCACTACCTTCAGTTCTCCTTTTGTGAGTCTTTGCAAGCTATTTCATATGCAATGGTAAATTTGTGAGCTAGAATAAGGATTTATACCTACATGTACTGTAAGAAGTATTCAGTGTGTATAATATTTCTATTATTAAATAAGGCTGTAAAATATGTGTGGTATTTAGATGTTTTTTTCTTAGCTAAAAGGAATTATCATATATCAGAATGTGTATTTTTATATCAGTTCAAAGGTCTCTGTAGTAGAGTCTGGAATAAGTTTCTCTCTCCAGAAAATGGAAATTTAATCTGATGAAATCAATAAAAAATTGTACGAGCCAAATAAGAAAGTGTGGAACAACAGGACAGAGTACTAGAAGCCAATGGAAAACACGTCATCAGAAAAATGAGGACTGTAAAAGAATCAGCAAGTCTGACAGAATTTGAGGGAACAGAAAGCATAGTTGAGAGTCATGAGATGTGAAAAATCAAGATTATTTGCTTGCATTATTCCAGTGCCATTAGAAACTGAGCCAAAAAAGGAGGTGCCAGAACATGTCAAAGAAGTGTAAAAAAAGATTAATCAAGCCTAGACTATACTGATCTATGAATTTTTGAAGGAAAGTACTAACATGAGCAAACTGTTAACAAAAGTGTGTAGTTCACATCTAAATAAACAGTGGTAGAAGGAAGAAGGTAGCAGCTGCTGTATCTGGTTTTTACATAGTGCTAAAAATGATCCGAGGACCATTTCAAAATGAGAAAACATGTTGAGAAAATGTTTTTGAAAGATGTAAAACCTCCCACCAATGTGAAAAGAATTCTGGAAAACTAAATTATGCTTCATAGTTTCTGTAATGGGGCATTTTCCCATTCTGCTTCTTTAGGATTTCTGCAGTTTGTTGACTGAATAACAGGTACACTAGGACCTGTTTGAATAATTCCTTGTAATATTAAAAGGTTAAAGTCTCTGACAAATTAATAGCAAAGAAGTTGTCATGAACTGTAAAGTATATCATTGCTTTTGTTTAGAAACTTGATAAAACACTAGAAATAGGATAAGAATAAGTAAACAATTTAGAACTGTGTTGCCTCAAGGTTCTACTGTGCTCCAATAAAGACTTGAAAAACAAATTACAAACTGAGTGATGGCACATGAGAAAATAGATTAGTGAATGTCAGAGAGGTTCAGGGGTGTTGAAAGCTTTGATCTCAGCTGAGAAACTTTGGATTCACCAGTTTATGATAACTGGTATTTTCATTGTTTATACTGTGCACCCTGTAAAGTATTGTGGTAATGTGCGTTTTAAATCCTATTAAATATTGTAAGTACATGTTTGTCATGGGTTCAGCAGTAGCAGTCATTTTTCTCCTTCTCAGTAGCTGGTGCAGTGCTGTGTTTTTGACTTGTGGCC
>JAOEHY010023507.1:0-21595 GCA_025447955.1 Psilopsiagon aurifrons | reverse complement strand
CAATGCATGCATTTTTGATTTTTTTTAAAAACAAAAAATGTTAACTCTTAAATGCTTAAGAAACATTCTAGACCAACTCCACAAGCCATTGAGTTCTTTATTAGTTAAAATAGCACAATTACTTCTGAATTTAAACCGGAGATTTTAACCCTTATTCAACAAGGCATTTAAGCACCGGCCTAACTTCATCCCATTGCACCTTTTAAGTTGAATGTGTGTTTACATTTTCAGCTAAACTGAGGCCTCTTTTTTTATCTATTGCACATACTATGAATTATTATCTGCTTCATGAATATAAGTTCATTCCATTTAATACTCCAGGATATTTCCTCCCTCTATACATGCACTTCTGGCTTGTACTGCTGATCTTTTCTTCATTGACTGATACTTGCTATCTGCAGTACAGTGTGCTTTCTAGTTAACAGACAAGAAAAAGGATAAAATTAGGCATTAATTATATAATTTTGTGTTATTTGTAGTCCGGGATCTACTGTGTCTTGGTCATGGCCAGCTGCAACACCTGTGTTCTGAGGGGAAGGGGCACATGGCATCATTGTTCATCCCTTGGAGACAAATAGTGCCATGTTGGTCCATCTGCCCATAGTAGGGTTTCTTCTCTTTCTGCAGCCTCATTCCCTTCGTTTTGCTTTTCACCTAGAGTGTGCTTTATGCAGTCTGTCTTGTCTCTTGTATAACAGTAATTTCAATTTTAAAATTAACATGAACATTCATGCAGTGCTTTTTTTCTCTCATTTTTTTTTATTGCTTTATTACTGTTCTTTCTGCCCATGCTTTTTACTTGGTTGCCTTTTCTTGTTTATCTGCAGATTTTTACATGTTTGGACTGCGCTGTATTCTTACCACCTCTGTAAAGTGCAGTGCACAGTTTCAGTGAATTATAAGAGTAAGTGAACAGAGGAGGACATCTAAATAATTTAGATGAGTCAGTATTATCTGCTTTCATTAAGGAAAAGATCTCCTGTGAAGGTATTTTTTATAGGATGTTACTCTCACTGAGATCTGAAATATTCCAAAACCAAGATGAGTTATCTTTTGAAACAGTACTCCAGCAGTGATTTCATATTAAACGCTTTTACAGCAGCTGATGAAAAATATCAACAACCACTTAAACCAGACCTCAGGAGAGAAATTTGCCAACACCTCTCCTGATTTCTTTATGACTCCAAGTGTAATACTGGTTTTGCTTAGGTATTTCCATGAGATTCATGAAAAGCAAATTCCTCTACAAAATAAGGTCTTCCTGATCTTATCTGAGACTTGGTGCTTATTCCAAGTAATATCACCCATTCTGTAGGCTAAACTTATAATCTACCTTTTATCTAGAACTCTGGTAAGGTGACAGGCAATACAGCGTGCTTTTATACCAGAATTAAATTGTTCATGATTCATAGCTTCAAAAAATGAGTCAGACTTCTCAAGCCCATGTGTACAACATTGTGTTTTACAGACAAATTTTTAGTTGTGTGAATGGTGGCAGTTTTTCTCTATGTATTCTGCAGAGGAAAATCTGAAACACAGTAACGTCACATCAGGTCATCTGTTCAGTAGATCAATACAGTGGCACACCGGAGACAGGGGTTTGTCTCCAGAGGGTCTGTTGTAGCTACAGCATGAAATACAATAGAGCTGGAAACACAAACTGAATGCTGTATGTGGATTAAACTGCACATATTCCTTGCCATGATCACTGTTGATTTTGGTGGAAGTGCCTGAGAGGGCTGTGCTTTGGTGTAACTCCTTGTCTGCCTGCAGAATATGGACATCTGTGCCTTATATACACCCCTTACCTAGGTAGCACATGGGTGATCAGGAAAAGGACGCACAGCATGGCTTTACTGCCCATGCACTGCCTCTCTGGTGTGCAGTGGGATGCTAAGCCTCTTACTGGGAAAGCACAAGTCTGCAGCAGCTCTCCTACAGCTCTAGCCAGCCCCTTGCCAGAGATGTCCCCTGGTGAGACCAGGATGCCAGGGAGCATTTGTGTGCATCGTACCACTGACAATAGCAAGGCAAAACAAACAAAAAAAAGATCAAATAAAAATACTGCAAGACCTATTTCACGTCGTTGTTGTTTCAAAGTGTGATTCCTTATGGTCATCGTTAGAAAAGATTTATAAAAATAAAGATCTTTACAGGTCTTGCCTTGTTTTCCTGAGGTTCTCCTCTGAGGATGTGTGGGTAAAGCACCCCTAGCATTCGACATGAGCTTCCTCCCTCCTCTGCTGCTTCGTAGTGCAGGGACAAAACAGGCCTTTGGGGTGTTTCTTTATGGAGGGCTTTAAATGCAGTTGCTTAGGAACACTTTTCTTTGCATATGGTTTTCCTCGGCGCAAGTAGTGTGAAGTGCTGCACTAACAGTGCCGTCTGAGCATAAGCAAGGCTAAAAAGCCTTAAAAAGGCTCATCCAGCTCCAGGTGGTCTCTCACACAAAGGTGTGGCAGCTCTGCTACCTGTACACAAACCTCCTTCCTTCCTCTTCCACACACATTGTTTGTCCTGAATATACATGGTACCTCTTGGAGTACCTTGTGGAGTAGGTGAGAGGCAGCAGATCTGAGGGTGAAACTTCGTAGCATCACTGGAAGGTGTTGGCTGATGCATGAATAGCAAGGAAGTCCTTGATGGGGACAAAAATCTGTCCTGGCCAAAGTGCAGCCACCAGTCTGAAGACAAAAGGAGGGTAGCTGAGAATAACTTGCAAAAGTCTGAGGATCATATAGGGCAGTATGTTCAAAGTGCTCTGTATCATTTAGTAAAACCTGGAGTTTTACTGAGTGGTTGCAAGAAGATGATTGGGAGGCCTTATTAGACTTCCAGAATGTATTCCATGGCTTTATTAATGTGTATTTTTTTAATTAAGATAGGGAGTACTTGAGGGAGCAACTGAATGGCTCCCTAATGAATTTGTTACATTAATTTCCTTCAGAAAGCACATCTGAGCCTAACTTAAATTCCTCCTGCAATTAATTTATGTAATGTATTCTAGCAAGTGCTGTGGTTTCTCCCTGTAATTGTGTGCTGGATTGACAAGTTCAATTTCATGTAACATGAGAGCCTGCAGTCCTGAGCTTGCAGTGCTTCATAAAAGTTGATATTACAAGTTGTGCTGTTGCATTTTGGCAAGAAAGAGGCAATAAAATATTCCCGTAAAATAGAAATATCCAAGTGACAGATATTGAGGCCAAAATTAAAAAAAGGGAATACTCTCTAAAGGTAGGTCTTAAATTCATATTTAATCACATAAGTAGGCAGCCAGATTTTTTTTACATGTGTGGCTTTTAGAGCTCGAGATCCAGCAAAGTACTTAGCCACACGTACTGTGTCTCTTGCACCCCAAAGAGCAGCTTCCAGAAGAGGTTCAAAGACTTGATGCCAACAACAAGCTTTTCCACCACTGCCTCTTGCCATCCTTCCCTGGTGAGCACCAGAGCTCGCAGGGTATGTCCATACATAAAAAACATCAGATATGTACTGAACTGCCTGTAGAGACATACATGTGCTATCCCCAAATGCTCAGTACTGTTAAAGTTTGGATCCTCATTTAAAAGCTGAAGTGGAGATCTAGGATTCCAAATTTAGTTACTCTGTAAGGAAACATCCTTAGCTTTTCTCTCAAATGGGGCATTTCTGTCATGGTGAAAATGCACTACAAGTTGCACCTTTGTCAACTGGAATACTAGCTTCTGTGTTCTCCTTGGCAGTGAATCAAACCGCCCCTTCTTCCATCACACACACCACATCCATACCATCACTTTCGCTGTGTGGTGCTGGTGACTGCCCAGAGCATCCATGAATGCTGTTGTGTTTTCATTCTCCATGTACCCATCAAATCAAAAATGACATTTATGGAAGCTCACAGCTGACCTTCTCTGTTTTGCAGCTTTTCAGATAATCCCTTTGATTTGTTCTGAAGTTTCAGACTTCAGCTGGAGCCCTACAGCAACTCTCCCTGTGAACTTCATGTTTCTTATGGGTTCAAATAAGATGTTGCCAATAATTGAGGTAGAAAAACATCTGCTTTGATTTTTAGCAATATACACATTTTCCTTCCCTTTTCTAATGTTTTTCCCATTTACTGCTACCCTTTGCTTTCCTTCTCCCCTCTTTATCTTTCTGCCCACTAGCATTTGCAGCCTGTTATTCAGTGGCTGGCAGAGGGGCTGATCAAGCCCAGGACTAGGAAATCCTGGATTCCTGCTCTGGCTGTGATGCTCACATCTTGGATGCCTTGGAGGAGTTTCAGCCTCTTCACCTTTGGTGGACAGGTTGCTTGCCTTTACCTGTGGCGGGCCGTGGGGATGGAGTGGTTTTGCGGTGGTGTGGTCCAAGCTGAATTCCACCTCTCAGATGCACTGAAGGGCTGAGATATGACGGGGGCAAGGAGCCATTGCAGGAAGGGGGATGGGAAGAGAGGGAGATGGGAGGAGGGTGAGAAAATTAATTGAATCAGGAAACAGTTTAGAAAGCGCTATGGTTTCTGGTAGGAGATGGGGCAAGAGCAAGATGGGGCTGTAGGTAAGGGCAGGTTATCTCTTCACCTCTGCAACTACCCCTTCGCCAGCTGATGAGCTCCAGCACCTCTCTGGAAGCAGCACTGGCATACTGCTTTGGCAGGGCTTCAGCAAAATGGACTTGTTTGGAGGGATTTTTTATAACTTTCATGTATTTTTTTGCGAAGTGTCTGTTTTCTGGGTATTAAATTCACTTTTGAACAACAAAGACTATTTTAAAAATCTTTCCACTTTTCCCCTGTTTCTTTTTACCCTTTTCTTCTAAGCCAACCCATAGCACCTGAATCTCTTGCTAATGTCAGAAATGTTTGAACTCAGCCCACTGTAGTGTTGACCTGGCCTTCGGCATTTCAAGACTGCCCTGGAGGCTTGCTCCTCACTCAGAGCTGCCAGCAGCACAGACTTGGCTGCCCTAGCTGGCACCATGCGTGCTCTGGCCAGGGATGTGAAGGACCAAGCAAGTGTAGAGCAGGACCCTCTCCATCCCCAGGGGTAGAGGACATGCCGTGTGCTGCAGGAAGCTGTCAAACACTGCTGTGTCTGTCCCCTCTAGATGCTTTCTTCTCAGGGTCTATGGAATGCACCTTTCTCTGTCATCCCCCCAGCTAAAATTGAGTCAATTCTGTTTTTTCACCTTCTGCTGATGCTGCTGTTGGGCATTGAGAGATGTCTTGTATTCTGGCCCATCCTTGTCCCACAGCATCGCACTCACTTATCAGCTTCCCATTTGGATGCACAGAACGATTTAATACAAATCAGATTGAAGAATAAAGATTGAAATGCATGGCAGAATCCTTTGGGAAAGTGAGAGGAGAATCACAAATTTCATCATAGCTTCTGTTTTTACACTTTTTTTCTTTCCCCTTCCAAAAAGCAGCTGTGGTCTGTGTAACCATATGCATGCCTACCTACTTTTTCATAACAGCCTTAATATGTGAATATACCAAAACTATTATAAAACTTATTGCTGTGGGTATACATATGTATGCTTCTAGATGTATCTGTTAGACAAAGAAGGGCCCCCATTGGTACACTGTCCTCTAAAGTATACAGGTAGAAGATTTTCATTGGTTTATCATAGGCTGTATTTTGAGTTCTGACCCTCAAGGCACCCTGTATCTCTGTTTTTCTTCTGTCTTTCACTGACAAGGAAGTTAACTCTGCATACCTAAAAAATAGCTTGCATAATGCAATCCTGATGCTGAATTGTCTCTTCTTCAGAGTACTGCTTCTGTGTTTCAGCCCATGCTCCAATGTGTGCTTCTAAATGGCTCAGCTACTCTGGCAGCTCCATTCCAGGGTTTGCAGGGTTTATGTTGGTTTATTTCTGTAAATGGGCTACAGAGAGAGCCTAAGGTAGAAAAAGCCTAAGTAAATACCAATAAAGCAGAGTAAAGTGGTGAACTTTCAGCTTTCCTGCCTTTTTATCTTTGTAAGTATTGTGGCCTTTCAGTGATTTCTCAGAAGTATCAAAGACCTTCACAAAGTGTTAATAATTACCATACTGCTCTAGAGAAAGAGCAAGCTTGATTATAACAGCTGGACCGTGTACCCAAAGACACAAACCAGAGGGAAAGGTTTTCCGATACACAGATATGAAATTCTCATTTGTTGCATTCAGGGAGGGGATAATCAATCACGTGCCGCTCTGTAATTATAGGTCTCATGAGTTCACAACATTTGTGTCTTTTTCTTAAAGTAACTTCCTTCCAATTTCAGAAATCAGTAGAAAAACTGGTCCAGTTTGGTTTCTGGGTCACTCCAGACTGTAGAGAAGAAAATCTCTATTCTCCTTTTTCAAGCTTCTTGTGAAAATGAGTTAGTTCAGGTACTTATGGTTATGCAGACGTGTAACTTAGGAGGAGATCTGCTATTTCTGATGAAAAAGTTAAAAAGTAGGTCAAAAATAAGGGCTGGTAGTCTCATCCTATTAGGTGCTGAATGCAGTTCCTGACAGTCTCACTCTCCTGAAATTCAGAACCAGTGAATTGAAGAGAACAGAAACAATGTCAGTGAGGTTGGGCACCACCTACCAGAGCACCTGTGCTCTTCTTGGGATACCAAGATCTTGGATATGTTTCCTAAAATCTTTAGTCCCATGCTGGTTAATGGTGACTTCCTCCCCCTGGGCTTCTTCAAGTCTGACAGGAAATCACCAAATTTCATTTAAATGCCTTTTCCCATATATGATAGGGCTGGGGATTCAAAGGAATTCATTCAGCATGCCCTCCAAATGAAATGCCATTTAACTTCCTGTGAAAAAAGCAGTAAGAGGAAGAGTTGTTTTAATTAGCACGTGAGCTGTGCAGTAGCTAATGTATTCCACCTCTTCATTGTAAAAGAAGCAGATTTCTTGGTAGTGTGAAGCTAGCAGAGAAGAGGGATTGTGTTTTGCTCTCCATATGGGCACACAGCCCTATTCACAGGGAAGGTGTGAACGGGAGGTGATTTGTAACTGCCTGCCATTTGTACAACACAAGCTTCTGTTGTTCTGCAGGCCCCCAGAAAGCCAGCTCCCCTCTCCAAACCTCCTGCAGTGCCATGGGTAGGCAGCAGCCTTCAGAGAACCTGAGATTCGGTTAATTAATTTCAACAATAATGGGTTGCAAAAAAAAGTTGGGGGTTTTAAATTACATTTAAAAAAGGAACGGTGTGTCAGGCTGGAAAAAGGGAGCTGCAGCTTCTCCAGACATGTGATATTACTTGATCACAAGTCCCAGGAAGCCACTTTTTAGAGAAACCTTTGAATGTATGCCTCTTTTCCCTCTGTCTGGTCAGCCTTCCACTGGTGCCAGACCAAAGCTTCAGCTCCCAGTGCCTCTCTGGATCCCAAACTGGGTCCAGCACCACGCTACTGTGGAGGCTGGAAGTGCTCATTGAGCCTCTGCTCCAGTGCTCCTCCAGGAGCACAGCCTGGCACACCAGGGCTTCTGTGCCTTTCATTTAGGGTGACAGTGATGAAGCAATGTGGCCTGTCAAACAGATGGTGAGGGTGAATGATTTCATGGCCTCCTCCAGCCCACAGAGTGCGTCAGCATGAGCTGTAAAGAAAAGCCCGAGCTTCAGAGAGCAATTCCCTGGCAGTGAGGTTCCAGCAGTGAGTGATGTTACAGAGCCAAGAGAAGGCTGACCCAGTTACAAAAAGCCAGGTGGGATGCACTGGGTCAGGCAAGGTGAGGAGCATCTCAGGGACTTCCAGCCACTGTGTTCACTAGAAACTGACCTGCAGTTCCAGAAGTAGGAAGTGACAAGCTGGTTTGAAACTCCTTCGTCAAAAGGCTCTTGTTAAAATAAAGAGGGAAAGAGAAGTGGAGGCAACAGGAGAAGGAAACAAATATTTCTTTTAATGAAAAAGAAAGAACTGTATGGCCAAAACAAAAGGCTTTTAAATGGTCTGAGAAAATAAACAAGAAGAAAAGCAGAGTCTGCAAAGCAGGCAAGCCTGATGTGATTTCTACCTTGCCTGAACTTGTTCAACACAGGGGAAAAGAGAGGACAAAGAAAATATCACTAATTACATTAGCTAAGAGGTGCTTATCTCTAATACAGCTAAACCAGGGAAAGCTTGTCTCTCAGAGAGAGCACAAATCTCTGCAATAATGAGATATGGTTCTTCATTTTAATTTTAATCTGCAAAATGCTTTATAAATGTTAACTATTAAATACACGCAGCCTCTGAGTTAGGAGCTAACAGGAAGTGCCCTGTTTTCTCGTGGCCAGGGTAAAAGCACACTGACAATACAAGATCTCTGCCTGTGCTAATGAGAAATACAAACTGGGATTTGTTACCTCAGACTTTAATATCAACCTCCTCTGTCCAGGAGGTGTTCAGTTTCACTTTTTTCAGCTGTTGAACACTGTTCCCTTACACATAAACTGACGCAAGATCACACTCGGGAGCTATCTCTCTGGTGTCAAGAGCCCCACTGGAGTGGGATAATGAGCTGTAGAGTGGGGTTTGTGTTCATGGCTTTCACTGATAACACACAGGCTGCTCGGCCAAATGAAAACCTGACTTGGATCAGTCAGAGTGTTTGAGGATGCAGATCTTGCACACACGTAACAACAACATTTCAGTATTTCTGTAAGTTATTTTGCACTCATTAAGAAAATTAATTTAAAGAACCTATCCAAAAATATATGAGTGTCTGTGTTAGAATTACAACATGGGAGTCAGCAAGGCCCAGTTCTTGTTTGCTTCATTGCTTTGCGGGTTGTAATGGCATAAATCCTCAGCAGCTTTGTTTGATGTAGGCTGAAGAAGTACAGTCGTTTTATCTGTTCTGCTGCACCAACTGGGGAGTTGACTTGAAGCCTTTCAACAAATAATATTCAGACAAATGTAAGATCAATGTCTGATCATGATGCTCTAGAAATAGTTTCAGACCTCTGTATGTGTGTATGTGTGTATATATATGCTTTATATATATACTCTACTGTACAGAATGCAAAGATGTGAGTGAACCAGATTAGCTAATACAAATTCCCCGTAAAGTTTGGAAGTGCCACCTTTTTTGTTGCTTCTTTAGGGCATAACAATTCTGTCCTCTGTCAGTTGTAGAGGAAAGTTTGTTCAGAGTCCCCCTCACAAAAATCAGGTGCCCTTATGTTTGGATGTCTGTTTTCAGTGCCAGGCTTTGCTGGTGCAGCATGATGCTAGCTGGTGGGTGCTGGGACCTGCAGGGAGACCCTGTCCTCTCATTAGGGTTCTGTACAGATGTATGGACCAGCTAGAGCATCCTCCGGAGAAGACACTAGCAATAAGCAGGAGTAAGTGTGTAGTGGGGGGGTGTGTGTGGCAAGAAGGGTTAATTTATGATGGATCTTCCACCACAGGGGTGAGGAGTAAAGCTAGAAGAGAGGCAGGCAGAGACAGACGTCAAAAAGTGTAGGTAGAGCTATGTTGACAGGAAAATACAAATACCAGGTGACCCAGTTGCCTCTCACTTGGCTAATTCTCAGCAGCAACTCAGCTGAGAAAGCATTTATTCAATAATTCTGTGCAATATAGGTCATGCGCAGAGGAGGATGGAGCCAAGGCTAAGAATTTCTCCTTGCCAAGGCACTGCTTGACCACCTGGAGGGACCTTTTACATGGTCCTGTAAATGGAGTTTCTCCTCAGCGGAAGATAAGCATTATATCTTAGCAGAGGTGCTTAGGAAAAATACATTAGAAGTAGTAAGTGTACCACTCTGAGGGACAAGCAGGTTTTTTATGCCAGTACAGCTCTTTCCAATGTGTAGCTATCATTTCTGCTTTATTTAGCGCTGACACTTCACATTTTTCTTGTAGGAACTACATTTGGAGTCAGCAGGCTGCCAAACAGAGGCCCATTACAATGCCTGAGGAGCAGTTCTCCTCTTCAAGGCTGTTTTGCCCAGATAAGACCAGCAAACTTCAGGGCCTGCTAGCATGGGATCTTCTGTTTGCTGTGGGCAGCAAAAATACCCTGCACCAATGAAATTGTTCTGTGACTTAGGTTACAAATGTTATTAGAGAGGTGCTGTTCACTTGCTGTCTAGGGCTGTGTCTTCTTGCTTAGCTACAGACTTGTGCCATGTGGTCTAACAAACTCCTGAGTGTCCCGAATACAACATAATGAAACTAATTTAAAATTTCCTCCCAGTTAACTTTTTCCTACTGCTTATTATCAAACACTTGAAAGCTTTTCACTCATTCAGCTCCACGTTTATTTCTTTAGGCTGTGACTCATCACTGAACCTGACATCTCAGAAAGCCACAGATGCAGTGGACGGTATCTTTCGGTCCCTCGGGGATATTGCACGAGCTCGAATACACATGAAACAGTTTAATTCCATACATAATCCAGGCAGCAACACCCACCAGGCAAGTGGATCTTTCTTCTCCCTGGGTATGCTATTTCTGTAGCGTGCTGTCAAAATTGCAGTGCTAATTTTCTTGATGTGCTAATCATATGTGTTCTGCCCATGTGGAAAATACTTAAGTATAGATTTTATAATTGATTCAGTCATCAAGAACTTCCTCAAGTCCTTCATCCAAACTCAGAGAAATCCGTGTCAGTGCCAGCAAATACTTGTCTGAGGAAGAAATCTGGGATTTGTTCTGCAGCATTGTGCTATGACGTAAATGCCTCTGAAAGGCAGGGGTAGGTCAGGATGATTCTGGACTAAGACCTCTCATGGCATAGCAAAGCAGGGCGCCCACATTTATATAGCAACTATATTCCTGTGTATTTTCTGTCCCATTCCTGTGTGAGAGTCAGTCCCATTTGTAAATAGGTAAAAAGTGCAGCTTTTGCTTCTAAAATATGAAAAATGCACTATGATATTGCTGTAGGTCATCAGAATTAATATGAAGTGGTTTTCTCTCTTTCTGTCTCCCCTAAAGTGTAATAACTTTTTCTGTTAAAAATAGTTTTACAATGGAAAGCACATACAGTGATATAGAGAGAGACCATAAAACTTAACTCTTGAGCCAGAAAAAAATCCTTCCAAGCTCGTAAGAATGCTGTAGACCAGCGAAGGGATGTAGTTCAAATTAAGCATTCCTTTGTAAGAACAAAAATCAGGAGTGTTACAAAATGTCACTGGAAAACCAAAGTGTGGAAAAACTGTTACCAAAGTCACCTAGCAGTTAGGAACAGTCTGGTGTCTGAAATGGGGGGAATTGTTAAACATTTAATACAGCTCAGGGGTGGGGGGAGCTGTCAGATGATAAAGAAAATAACCTCCAAAAGTTTCCTGGAAGTGTAATTAGCATCAGTGTGTTCTTTGGATGTAACCCAGGTTGTTTGCTTAGGGCTAAGTGCTGGAACACAGCAAGGGATGTATTAACACCTTGCAGCCCCCTAATCTGGCTATGCAATGGGTTTAATTGCTTAAATAGTACCAACCTTCTGCTGAGGGCAGTTATGGAGGCTTTGAGTAGCCAAAATAAGCAAGCAGTATGTTTTTTTACATCATACATGCATCTGCCTACAAATGGGCCTCTCTTTTGACTAGCAGATGTTAATACATAGGTTGTGTACAATCAGTTTAGATCCTCTGAAGAAGCAGTGTCCTTCCCTTACTGTGGCCATACACTTTCCCAGTCTGGCTTAGTGCTATTTGAATGGGTTTAGCCAATAGGTGCTTTTCTGCTTTCTCTGTTAGGAACTGGGAAGCCTCCATTTCTTGTTAAGACTCAAAAAAGGTGTCTATACATAAGTAGCAATCAGATAGACTCTTAGAATGACTTTTTGTAGCATTGAGGTGTATATGTCTTACATAAAATGATAAATGTTTCCATCAAGTTATCAGACCATCGCAAGAGGAAAGTATTTTGCCTAATATTGTAACTACTGTTCTTTCTCTTTCATATTGATCTGAAGTGTATTTCTTCCTTCCTCTTTCCCTTCCTCTGACCTTCCCTCTCCTCATTCTCTTTCTGTTCTGTCTCCTTTTTTCCTTATAAACTTGAGTTATGTCCCATAGCCATCAAGGTTTCTAACAACTCCTTTAAATACAATTTCTGCCCCAACAAAACTTAAAGTTGATTAAAGTTTCATTATATGAGTTAGAAATCAATGCAGCTGTTGGGGGTTGTACAAAATATCAAGTAAGAACTCCAGAAAGAAATGTGAAAGTTTAATTTTAAGTCATAAATTTTTTTAAAATATATGAAACTGTCATAGCTAAACAAGACAGGTGAGCATAGTACCTGCCTTTGTGTATCCAAACCAGGTCGTGTTAAAGGGCACTGAGTTTGGGTGCTGAAAATTCAGACATGCAAAACCATAACATGTTTTTAACATCTTTTGAGTACATAGTTTTGCCTGAAGTCAGATAATATTTTCTCTTTAATTTCATGCAGTAAAGCTTCTCTATTTAGCTATGATCTGATCTCTACTTAAAAAACTATTTCATTCTTAATGTCCTTCTGTTCCTCATCTGTGAAGATATTAAATTGATTTTTATACATAGGACTTCATGCCTGCATGTGTATTTTCAAACAGTTACTTATTGCGTGACTAGAATTGACACAAATCTTGGCATGTTCTCCTAAAAGATCCTGCAGCTCATGTCTGCTGTAATTTGCTTTGTTGGCTCAATTAAAAATTATGCACATGTTGTGAGAAAAGCTGGACGAGATGTATAAATCTTTGTTGACAGGACTGTATTCAAAAGCTGTAAGTTTTATTTCTCACTGTAAAGTGTTGGGTGAAAAAAATTTTTCAGTTACTCTAGAAAATTTTCAAGCCAAGTGGTTTGCTTTTGATTTTCCATCAATTTTTACATTTATCTTGCATGATGTCTCTTGTAGCTAATATCTTCACAAAATCAATGAAGTCATTCTCAATTGCCTTAAGACATCTAGGGGATGATGTATACCTGGGCTAGTCCCAAAGGAAAACAAATGTGCTAATCTGAATGCTGCTAATTTTCTAAGGCTGTTACGCTCCCTGAAACAGTTGTGGTTCCCTTGCAGTTTGGGCAAAGTTGAAAGCTGCAAAACAAAACTCTATCTGTAAACCAAGTAAGGCTGAATTTTCATTAAAAAGCATCTTTTCGTAAGTCCCTAACATTTTTTATCTTAGAAACATTTTCAGGATGGCAAAGCGGTTTAAACCTTTGTAAGAGAATGGGAAAATTTCTAGGCTACTAATTCATTTCAGCCCTGAAGCTTTGTGGACCCCGAAGAGGATGCATGATGAATTCTTTGGAAGCTAATCTTCCAAGATGCTGGCCATTTGTTCCTTTATATGTGTAGTATGTCCCTGACTTCTCTGAAGCTGAGATATATGATATCGATGGGGTTGTTTGGCCTATTTTTCTCCAGGATTTCCAGAGGTGGAAGTACTATGCAGAGTGCCCTGGCCATTGAAGCTGAAGGACTAACAGGAATTTCTTAGCTCTGCTCTCCCATGAGGGACAAATAGGCAGCTTGGCCTCTTCTGAGCCCCACTGATATGCCTGTTGACAGGCATGAGTAGTTAATAATCAACCCCTCCTAAAAATCTCTGTTTAAGTGGTTGTAAAATCATTACAAAGTGAATAAGATACTGGTGCATGATGGGCAGCAGTGTCATCCCTATTATTAGCCCTTTCTTCAAAAAGATTCCAGAGAAACTAGAAGCCCCGTTCATCCTCGCCTACCTTTACTGATACAATACACATGGGGCAGAGTAAATATTTTAGTCTTTTCAGTTTGATGCCCACTATTTGTGGTCAAGGTCACAAAGACCACTGCTGCTTCGATACTATTGTAACTGTCTGAATGGTTTCCTTTCCAGGATGATTATTTTTATTACCTTTCATGGAAATAAAATGTTCAGAAGAGCAGTTGCACCAAGTCTAAACAGCTTCACTCACAGTGAGTTCTTTTTGTGCAGGCTTCTTACAAACCGCTGCTGAAACAGGTAGTGGAAGAGATCTGTAACCCTGATCGACCTGATCCTGTTGATATCGAGCATATGTCATCAGGCCTCACCGACCTCCTTAAAACCGGGTTCAGCATGTTCATGAAGGTAAGCCAGGCTTCCCAAGCTCATCCCTCAGATTTTCCTGAGGTCATGGCATCTTGTGGCAGTAGCTGGTTTTATGTACTTGAGCGGATATTGTTCAGCAGAACTTAAAGGGTGGTTAGGAGAGTTAAATCCTTGCAGGCAGGGCAGGGAATAGAGGCAATGTGGCTTTGCTATGGAGAAGTCCTACCTCACATAGCTTTCAGAATCTTCAGAGATGCCTCACAAGCTAATGGATAAACAAGTGCCAGTTCACATAACTTAACCTGGATTTCCAAAAAGCTTTCCGCAAGGCACTTCATCGAAGGATTTTAAGGACACCAAGCAGCCTCAAGAGAGAGGAGATAAGTATGAACCTTCAGGTCTCACAGGGGAGGAAGGTCATCATGGTAGATCCATATTCAGTCTCTTTTCTGTAACTTCATATTGTTCAACTTGCACTGTGGAGGAAGGAAACCTGTTAGTCAGAAATTGCTTTCTGTATGCTCTAAGCAGGTTTTAAGACATTCTTTCTGCAAGAGCTTACTCTGCTGTACAAATGCTAAGTGTTCACTAAATGTCTACAGAGATGAACTGTGGAGTAGCTAGTATGCTGTACATTCAGCTCTGCCTTACTGGGTATCCTGAGTTCTCCATTGAAAACAAACCTGAATTTACATCAAACCACATCAGTACCATGGTTATGAATACAGTACACTTCTGCACTGTGCCAGGTGTTCTTCCAGTTTTACCTTCTACTCCTTAGCACAGAAGAGGTGTCAGCGAACTGTATGAGAGTGGACACAAGTTGCAGTGAGGGAAATTCCAACTGGATATAAGGAAAAAACATCCACCATAAGAGCAGTTAACTCCAGAGAGGCTGTGGATTCTCCACCTCTGAAGTATCCAGAGGTTGGCTGAACAAAGCCCTGAGCAACCTGATATTATTTTGAAGTTAGCCCTGCTTTGGACAGGGAGGTGGACTGGAAGAGCTACAAACATTCCTTCCAACCTGAATTGTTCTGTGACTTTATGGTAATAGAAAGGAAAAAAGTTCTTCTGTTTTGTGCAAATACCTGCTTTGCCTGCCATGCATTTAAAGGCAGGAGACAAAAATAATTTTGACTGCTATATTGGTACTATTCTAGAACATACTGTCAGAATAACAAAGTTATTTTTCTGTTATTTCAGAGGAAGTTCGTCTTGAGCACAAAATCAGATATGATTAAAATCCAGTGTTGTTTTCAGGAAACTCTGCCCACAGTTGAAATGAATTTCCAAAATGTATCCAGTTAGGTTCCTAAATGGAAATTCTCAGCTCTTCATAGCTTATGATAAAGCCCTGAGACAGAGGAGGATAGCTATAGAAATAGTGACCCAATGTTCTTTATATTCATTTATCAGTACTGAAAAGATTCATGCCAACACTCCAAAAATAGTAGAAGAACAAACAAATGTTCCACTGTCAAATAAAGTAAACAAGCTTGTGCACACAATCACTTTCTAAATGCTTGCTTTTGTTTGCCAGTAAGTCTCACAAGTGTATTTATTTCATTGTCTTTAGTTGTTGCTGTGTTTTTAGCAGGAACATAGCTTGTCCTTCTTCAAAAAACAAAATCAAACCAAAACAAAAAAGTAACGAACAGAAATACCCCAGAAAGTCTAAATAGTTTGATGGAGACATTGACACCTTTGGCTAGTTTGAGGTCTGTTCTATCCTTATTAGTAATTTGTGTGCAAGTATTGCATAGGCGTATTATGGCAATATATGGTACCTGTAAGTACTTGCATCTCTACTAGTAAGAAAAATACACTGCTATATGGAATATGCAACAGATGAGCAAGTGAATCTTGTGTAGAATGAATATTTCCTAGGCATAGTCACATACCTCACAAGTAACGTGCCCATGCTTGCTCATTTGGTTTGTAGGTAGCTTGCTGGCAAGTGGTCAGTTATTACTTGGATGAGTTTCTGACCAACCTGTATTTCTTACACAAGAGGATCTTCTTCTCTTACTGCAGCATCAGCACAGTAATTATGTCATGAGCTTCCTTATATTTTTGTTTCTTCCTCAATGCCTGAATATAAATGCCAACTGACAGAAACATGCCCTGGTAAGCAATAGGCTCAGATGTGGTTATCCAGGGCAGACTTTTAAAGGTATCTCTCATCCAGAAGTTGTTTCTCTTGAAGATGTGTTTGTTTTGAAGCTAAGGGCAGGTGAAGGGAAAAGGCCTCCCTGCCTCAAGGATTCCTCTTTTGACTGGTGTGCTAGACCACATGAGGTTTATAATGATCTGAGTTTATCATTGATATCAAGTGCCCTGCAGGGCAGTCTGGGTTCTGGTGATCAATATGTTTTCCTTTTTCCACTTGCTCAGTGAAATTAATTGGTTTCTAGTTGACAAGAATACCAGATGCATTGGTGCTGGTGTCCTGATTGGCAGAGTTAGCCCTCATGAGAGAGTAAAGGTTGTTTCTGCTGGCTTTCGTCAGAGGAAAAGGCTGTTTTGTGAGCCATGAGAGCAAACCTGTCCTCCAGCCTCTTCCTGCTTCAGTTTTAGAGTTTTATTGTCTGCTGTCATCCCATTTTGCCATCTTCTCTCCATCTCCTGTGTATATGTCACACAGACATATACACCAGCAAAGATCTCTCTAACCACCATTGTCCTGAGGAAATGCAGTATGGTGGGCTAGGAGCTGGAGAGAAGGGCCTGATGTCCAGCTGGGGCACTCTGCTGACTCAGGGAACCATGCCTCCTTCTTCCTCTGGACTCCCTCACTTTGATGTAATGGCTTTGCTTTGTTCTTGGTTAGTCTTTCTAATTGCCTGAGATAACACTTCCAATTAGTTTTAATACATGGCATTTTGAACTGAAAGTGAATTTTACTTGGGAATTTTTGAAAACTTCAGATTTCGCAGCAAATGGGATTCAGAGGCCTTGGAAATGTCCCAGACCAGCTGAACTTTAGAAGGATCTCAGAACACGTTGCTTTTGTTGCAGTCCATTTCAGTTCTTCTGTATTACAGAAATGAGTTGTGTTTAGCTACAAGCAGCCAGTTCCTTCAAAAGACAGAGCCTTGGGTGGTTGTATTATCAAACAAAAAAAATCTTGGCAGAAACTTACATTCTTAATGCAGCCAAATATTTTGTACCCAGAGTATTGTCCTCCTTCAAAACACTTGTGCATAGCATAACAAAATTACAGATTCCAGGACCCTTTTCATTGCAATCTTAATTTAATTTAGAGTTTGCATGCCTAATAGTATTTTTAATATGCGTTTCTGGAATTTGTGGTTTGAACTTTAGTCTTCTGAAGAATAATAAGTTTTATATAGGCACCATGTGTTTGGATCTAGGTTTATTTTGACTGAAGGAAACGATTTGTCAAGACATTTTCTCTTTAGTACTGCCATGAAAGCTTGTGCTTTCTGATTAATATCCTTATACTGCGTGTCCTTCCAGTGTGTCCAGTGTTATGCATGCATGCTTGTGACTTTCTTGTCACTAGGAAAGACATTAAGAAATAGAGGGTTTATTCAGTATCAAGTCTCTGAAGTTGAAGCTCTTTGCATAAGTCTTGGGTCATTTAGAAGCTTCATGAAATGGAATGGAGCTGTTTGCTCTGACGATACAGTTAGAAAGAGCAAAGAGTCAGGGAAAGGAATAAAACAGTAATTCCTGTATTACCTCAAAGTACCATAGCAGAGCGCTTTGTCAGCTTTTATCTTCACCATCTTTGTGAGCAGTTATTTCTTTAACCTTGTGTCACTGCTTACAGCAATTGCTGCATGATCATCATGGCTTGGCTTCACAAACGAAGATTTAAGAAGGGCTTTACCCACGCTTACTACAAGCACACTGATGGTGAAAAAGACCAATGCAGGATAGACAAGTCCAGTTGCAAAAAGCACAGTGGAAGGTCTCCTTAGGTGATATAGGCAGGGCATGGTTCTTTCTGCGTTGTCTTTTCTCCTCAAGACTGATTCTGCTTATGTTCTCAAAAGCGACAGCAGTGTTATGTATGATGTGTCTCCAGATCTCCTGATTGGAGACCAGGGTGGACCACTGATGGTAGTCAATATGGCCAAGGCTAAGATATTGTTTCAGGGAGTCCTTATATCCCCTCTTTAGGGCACTTGCGGCAGCTGGTGGCAAGTTCACAGCAGAACACAATCTTAGGGAGGGGGTGATCCTCCATCCTGGAGATGTACCCTTCCCAGCGCAGCTGCATTTTCAGCAGCATGGCCTCGATACTGGTGGCCTCTGCCTGTTCCAGGACAGTAACATTAGACATGGAGGATGTTTAGGAGTGTATGGAGGCAGTGCTGATGGAAGAGTTCAAGGAGTTGCAGGTGACGGTGATAGATGACCCATGATTCCGACCCATATAGAAGAGTACACAGTACAATGGCTCTATAGACACTAATCTTTGTACTTTTCTTCAGGTGTTTATTACACCAGACTCTTCTGTTGAGTTTTCCAAAGGCTGTGTATGCCTTTGCTGTTCTGTTATCTATCTCTTTATCAATCATGGCATCCAAGGAAATGATGCTTCCCAGATAGCTGAACTGCTGGACTAACTTAAGCTCTGACTCATCAATGGTGATGGGGGGGATGATGGTAGTCTTCTTGTGTTGCAGGTTGGTAAAGAACTACTGTCTTTTTCAAGATGACTTCCAGCCCGAAAAGCTCGGCCACCTCTGCAAAACAAGATGTTAAACATTGCAGAGCTGCTTCTGTGTGGGCAATGAGGGCGGCATCATCACCAAAAAGCAGCTCGTGAACAAGGTGATTTAGGGTCTTGGTATGGGCCTTCAGTGGCCTTAGGTTGAATAGGCTCCCATCAGTACGAGGGTATAGATGCCATTTTGTTCATCGAAGTCTGCCGTAGCCCTTTGGAGCATCATGCTGAGGAAGATTGTGAATAAAGTTGGTGCAAGAACACAACCTTGTTTCAAACCATTGGTTACTGGGAAGGGCTCAGAGAGTTCATTGCCATATTTAACTTGGCCTTGCTGATCCTCACGTAACAGAATAATCATTTTGATAAACTTGGGGGGACTTCCTAAACACTCCAAGATCTGCCACAGGCCTTCTCTACTCACAGTGTCAAAAGCTTTGGTAAGATCAACGAAAGTTAAATAGAGTCCCTTGTTCTGTTCTCTACGCTTCTCTTGCAATTGTCTGAGAACAAATACCATGTCTGTGGTACTTCTATTTGCTCTGAAACCACATTGACTTTCAGGTAGAAGTTCTTCTGCAGTAGCAGGTACTAATCTGTTCAATAGTATTCTTGCAAGGATTTTTCCAGCAATGGAGAGCAGAGTTATACCTCAGTAGTTTGAGCAGTCTGACTTTGCTCCTTTTTTCTTGTACAAGGGGATAGTGACTGTATCACGGAGATCTGGTGGTAGTTTGCCTTGTTCCCAACAGTGCACAACTGGCTCATGAAGTTTAGCATGGAGTGCTTGACCTCCGTGCTTCCAGATTTCGGGTGGGATCCATCAACCCCAGCTGCCTTGCCAGTTTTCATTTGTTGAATGGCCTTAAGAGACTCTCCCATGGTAGGGGACTATATCCAATTCGTTTTTCACTGGTTGTTGTGAGATGTGCTGGATTCGTGAGCCTTGGACTACATGGTTGGCACTGAAGAGAGTTTGAAAGTGTTCGGACCATCGATTCAGAATGGAGGTTTTATCTGTGAGAAGCATTTGACCATCTTCACTGAGTAGAGGACTTTGAACCTGGTCTGTGGATCCATACACTGCTTTGAGATAATCCTCTGTGGTCACCCAAATCTGCGCATAGTTGAGTCTTTTCTGCTAGGTTAAGCCATCACTTGTTCTGGATGTCACGAAGTTTCTGTCAATATTTACTGCATGCAAGATGAAAGGCTGCTTTTCTTACATGACAGGATGGCTGAGGGAGGTGTGCTTGATGGGCAGATCTCTTCTTTGTCAACAGTTCCTGGACTACCGTATTGTTTTCATCAAACCAGTCTTTGTTTTTCTTTGAAGAGAACCCTAAGGATACTTCAGAGGGCTGCAGGATGCTATTTTTAATATGTAGCCAAAGCGCTTCAGGAGAAAAGTCTAGGGGATAGTCTTCAAGCCTAGTTTGAAGGTTTGCCTGGAAACTGTCTCTCACTGCAGCTATTTGAAGACTGTTAACTTTGAGCCTCCTCCTCGGAATGCCACCATTCTTAGGTTTGGTTTTGCGATGAAGGTTAAGTTTGCAACGCACAGGGTTATCGTCTGTTTGACATTCTGCAGTAGGCATCACTCGAGTGTGGCAGACATCGCGAACATTTCTCTGGTGCACTAAGACACAGTGAGGTGCCAGTGTTTAGATCGAAGATGCATCCAGGTTGTCTTCAGGCTATCTTTCTGCTGGAAAATGGTGATGGTAAGCTGCTGCTCTGCACAAAACTCTACCAAGAGGTGACCGTTGTCATTGCAGCTTCTAACAGGATGCTTGCCTAGTACTCCTTTCCAAGCTTCAAAGTTCTTACCTACTCCGGCACTGAAGTCACTAAGGATTATGATCTTACCATCTACAGGAACCTTTTGAGTGAAGCGGCGCAGATCATTTTAAAATTTGTCTTTTTCTTCAGGGTCAGCTGCAAAGTTGGGGCATATATGCTGAAGAGTACAACATATTGCTTGTTGTGTAGTGGGAGGCATAAGGAGATAATGCAATTGAAATGACCTGCTGGCAAATTTTCAAGTTGAGAGACGATGGAGTTTTTAATCATGAAGCCAACTCTGGAGACGTGACTTTTGGTTTTGTATTTGCCTGACCAATAAGTTGTACAGCTGGTGCCATGTTCTTTAAGGCTTCCTTCCTCATGAAGGGAAACTTCACTGAGAGCAGCAATGCCGATGTTAAGTCGTGACAGTTTAACAAGCAATAGTTCTGTTTGGACTGCTTTGAAAGTTAATATTTAGGTCTTACTGAAACTTCTCATTGTGTTTGAAATAAGAAGAATGTACTTTCTTCCATTTGTGGTTGACACTGTGTTATATGAAGCTAGTAAGAAGCAAGAAGTCTGATGTGAAAAAGTGCATAAAGAAAGTCTTTGTACGCTCTGGTGTATCTCTCCAACTTAGAGACAAGGATGTCGTGAGGCAGTGTCAAACACTTTGCACAAGTCCATGTAGATGAAATCAACTGCTCTACCCCTGTCCATCAGTTCCGTAGCCCCATCAGATAAAGCTACCAGATTGATCAGGCAGGATTTCCCCTTTGTGAAGCCATGCTGGCTGTCACCAACCACCTTATTGTTTTTCATAGGTGGACCACTCAGTGGATAAAGAACTGGCTGGATGGCTGCATGTAAAGGGTTGTGCTCAATGGCTCAATGTCCAGCTGGAGGCCAGTAGCGAGTGGTGTCCCTCAGGGGTCTGTGTTGGGACCAGTCTTGTTTAACACCTTTGTCGGTGACATGGACAGTGGGGTTGAGTTAACCCTCAGCAAGTTTGCCAATGACACCAAGCTGGGTGGTTCGGTCGATACACTGGAGGAAAGGAATGCCATCCAGAGGGACCTTGACACGCTTGTGAGGTGGGCTGATGCCAACCTGATGAAGTTTAA
>JAOEHY010023506.1:0-13610 GCA_025447955.1 Psilopsiagon aurifrons | reverse complement strand
AGAGGCGGGAGGAACAGAAATATAAATATCTCATAAAATCCAAAGTTTAAAATTAGGCCAACAAATTAAAATAGAAATAGTTTCTTTCCCCATTTTACCTCTTAAAACTATTGAAAATTACCATAGATTTCTCTTGGAGAAAGGAAAAGAGCTACCAACATCCAATGATACCATCTAAACCAAATCTTGTTGGCACTATTATCATAATCCTGTCTTTCAGGGAAGAGGACTGCTTCTGAACACACATTTTCAGTAAAACTGACACCTTTATGTGCGTTATGACAGGACAAAAACAACATTCCATCCAAGCTTTCCTGAGCAGATGTGGCAAAGCATCTGTGGGAAACAGAGGAGTTGGTGGTATATATCATCCTCCTCTGGTTAAAGAAAAGGTAAGTGTAAGCACTTCCTTTTTGTCCCAGAATATGCCCAGGGTTTATTGGCAGGTCTCATTTTGATGCTTATCCCAACTGCTTTTCCCAATACAGATGCTTTCTCCATCTGCTCTCTACCTGGGGGACTGTTCCTTCTCCCAAATACTCCTGTTGGTCCCTTCTTCACCCTTCCCCTTTCCCAACAGCCATCATGTTTCATCCTGTGACCTTGTTGGAGCCAAGCCCTTGTCTCCCGGGCTCTTTAGAGGATGGCTCTTAGTTCCCTAGAAGTCTGACACCCTCTTGGCTTCCCCAGCAGAGATGTGGCTTCAGTTTCCACCATCATCACTGCTTTAGATAAGACTGAGAGCTCATTTCCTACACGACACAGCCATCAGCTGGCTGGATTTAAAATGACAGCAGGGCTCATAATCCAGTCCCAGGCATCCCAGCTTTAACAGCCTGGATTTCTATCTGGTGAACAGGATGTCACCTGAAGGAGCTGGGTCTTGGGTGATGAGTGATGCTCTGCAGTGACGTGTATAGCAAAGGTGAAGCTATTCCAGGGCTATCGTGGAAATAGTTTCTGCAGATTGTAAGCACACAGAGTTAATGCATTTGCATGAGAAAGCAGTTTGCTTCCTGCTCAGTTAGTTTCCAATCCAGCACTGGAAAGCCTGGAAAGACAAACCTTTGCCTGAAGAAGAAATGCAATATCTGCTGTTCCCCATGTTCTTCGTATTTGAGCCATTTCATGGGGACTTCCCAAAACACACAGAGCTCCTTGCCTCAAACTTTCTGCATTCTGTTTGCACTGAGTGGGTCTGGTTGCATCAGCATTTCTCCATGTCCCCTACACAGCTCTATGTGCCTCCAGCAATGCTCTCAAGGAACAGGGAGAAACCCAAATGTTCTCTGCCTCCAGAGGTTCTAAAGCTACAAGAAAAAGATGCAGCCTAAGACATAACTGCTTCTCCAAGAAGCTCTTTCTTTCCTTTAAATAGACCACTGATTCTCCCTCTGATTCTCTTTGATGTCTCAGTCCACCATATCTTTTGACTTTAGTAGCTCTATAGGTGTGCATGGGAAGTGTCCTGCAGAGACATAATGATATATGGGAAGCCAAGGGGGTTTATGTTAAAAAATGAATGGCCTCATGTATTTAGTGGACAGTAGAAGAGGGAAGGCCTTTTAGGATCTGATGAAGAGCAACATCTCTGCCCAGCACATCTCCTGTGAGTTTCTGACTGAACAGAATATTTCTTTGGGACCCGGTTCTTGGAAACCTAACAGCACATTGAAATCCAGTATTATGATCAGTATTCACAGTAAGTTTACACCACATTGGCATCTAGAGGTGTCCTACAGCTACCTATAGGACTAAGTTGTTTGCTTGGTCAAATACATTCCAAGTAGCCCTACCTTCATCTCAGCTCAGAGTATTTCTAGAACCAATTTCCCTCACTTCCACCATGTCAATCTCTTATAATGTTACCAGGCACGGGGCACTGGGCCAGGCAGTGCAAAAGGCAATGTCAGCTTAGGCAAGCCATAGCTTCTGTGTAGAGGTAGGCAGCTATATTCGCTCAGGGTGCCATCTGAGCATATCTTACTGCATTTAGTGACAAGTCTATCTGGGTGATCCATGAAGGGCGAGAGAAAGAATGAATTAGTTAAAGTAAATTCCTCACTGGGGACAAGCAAGAAGGAAAGATTCAAACTCAACTCTCCAAAGGAGGGTATAATGAGGAGGCATTTTCAATTTGCCAGCTAATTTTAAGCACAAAACCTTCAGCATTTTACTTTCTACAGACTTCTGGTTCTTTGGCTGCTCACCAGCAGCATGTGCTGAAGCCCAGTCTTGTGGTTGGTTCATTGTCTACTCTGATGAGGAGCTAGACATCCCATTGATAGGTCTGGGATCCCTCTGGGTTCTCCTCTGAAATTCTTCTCTTGCCAATCCTCCACGCGTCTACAGACAATAATCTTTCCAGCCTAGTTTCAATCTCTTCTTTTTGCCCATGCTCTTGCTCCTTTCCTTCTGCTTCAGAACAGCAAATCTCATCTACTTTCTGTACTTCCTGTCTTACCTACCTCAGTGTTTTTCCTCTTTCTCCATGCCCAGTGCCTAGTTAGTAATCAACTTTTATCTATTTAATTGCTGTGAGACTCCCTTGGCTTGTAGAGAAGGGGGAGAAATTGATTTTTTCCAACACTTTAATCTGCAAATGACTTCGTCTTCACTCATCCTTATTTCCCTCTACTAAAGCATCCCACTGCCTTTTCATCCATCATGGCACTGTCATGGATCGCTGAAAGGACTAGCATGTTATATGTGTGCACTACGGTGTAAATGCACACATCTCTTGAAGTCAGTGAAGAGGATCCAACTAGGATGTAAGAATGGCAAACTTCTCTAGCTCCATGAATGTTGTCACCATCTTTAGCTACTTCATGAGCTGAGAATAGTGTTAGGAGATGTTCTTTAATCCTACAAAGGATGCAAAACACAAAGCAAAGGGATGCCACCACATCTTTGTGTACTTGTGCTTCTGTGGTTTAATCTCAGACCATAATATGGGATTTTCTTTGTTTTCCTTCATTTCCAGGACTTTCTCCTAAGCTCAGCTCTCCTCAGCTCAGGTAGCTGCTTCTTTAAACAAGTCCAGCATCTGCATGCATCAGAGCTTAGATTCTCAACATACTTCATGCCTATTCATACATCATATCATTCGTGGGTGCTTCCTTCTTACTCTTCCCCATTCAGTCCTACGGGTTCAACTCACTACCCTAAGTAGTCAAGAAAGCCTAAAGGCTTCTCTTTGGTGCAATCTTAGGGCACTCTCCAGGTGCTGTTGAGTTAGTTGGATTTTATCCATACAGTGTCATTTCTTGTCAGTCTAAGTACAAGTTTGTCTTATGCAAAAAGCTAAAGATCTTTGATATTCTTGGTCAAGGTTAGCTCTGGGAAACAACATCTACACCCCTATGCAAGTTATACCTGGCTATGCGGTTTCCAATTTTGTATGAAGCACTTTACTGTTTAACAGAAGAAATATGTACATAGAATAAAAGAGAATATAGGCATTAGCAATATAAATTTATGCAGACCAAAATATTGGTCTAAATTAAATGACGATACTTCCCATTTCGAATTCATTCAGCCTAGACAAACAAAATACCAATATATGAAGAAAAAACCTTGTAAGATTGATAAAGACAGCCGAATGATGACTTTAAAGTGGATTTTCCTACTTTAAATGCATAGGTTACATTTTCTTTATGCAGTCTTTAAATAATTCATTAGTTCTCAAGACAGTTTTATTAAGTCTGTGACTATTGCAATGGAATCCCAAGTAGCTATAACATCTCTGAAGCTTATGGGACCAGGCAGTTGGAATGCTAAAACATACTTAAAATGAAATAGTCGTATATTTGTGCTGGGAGATAGTATTTTGTCAAACTAGACCTGCCTTTTATTCTCTGAGACCTTAGATACCAGATCATGAGCAATCTATAGAGCTGATCAGCAAAGATTGATCAAACTTCTGCAGCTTTCACCATTCACTTCTTTTCTACCCAGTTGAGAGACAGTTGCCACAAGCAAAGAATGGGTTAGTTCTGGCAGACCATCAAGCTTTAGTTTCTGTTTTATCAGGTAGGAAAAATGCATGAAGCCCATCAGGAGAAGACAGATGTTTATTGGAGGTCAGTTGCTTAAACTCTGAAGTGCTTCTGAATGAAAGCACGGTAAGCTCTATGCAGCTCAGCATGCACTGCTGCTTGTACCAAGGACTAATGTGCTCTTTCAATAATTGCATCAGTGCGGCAAGCCACACGACTTCCATTCACTTCTTCATCATTGGATATTTTCTACTAATTATGTCTAAAGTTCTCTCATAAAGAAAGAGAACTTGTATTTATCATGTACAGCAACTAGCACAGAGAACACTTACTTTCATGGGGCTTCAAGTTACTACAATGGTAAGATGCCCAATCCAATTACACAACAAGAATAAGATCAAATCCCAGCCCTGAAATCACTAACTCAGCAGCAGGCTGGATACAGACATGTAAAAACTAGAACGTGAAACCGTTACGTACTTACAGGATAGCCAAATCTTTAGCACGGACTGCTTGCCTATCTTCATCTATTGTAATAGTTCTACAATACCTAACTAATGAAATGCTTATCTGTTTTCACTGTCTATTCATGCATCCTAAATCCAACTTTGTGAATTATTCATTTATTGCAAACTTGGACACCAGTCTTTTGAACATTTGATAGTAACTGAGGGGAACCTCATGCACATCACTAATATATGTATCTATAAAACAGCATTTGCAGGACAATGGCATCTTCCTCCAGCACAGCAGGCAACTGCATTTACTCAGATAGTCCCTTGTTTCCTGTTTTATAGGAGCATCTTCTGCAAAGCCCACTTAATATTAGACTCAGGTCCACCCCTGCCACAAACTTATCATGTTCCAGACCAGTTATCTTCCTTGACTGACTCTACCAGACACAGAAGCAAGTGACTTCACTCCACACTCCCTCTAATATAGAAATCAGTGCAAGCTCTGCACAGAGCAAGCTCTGACACTTCATACGCTAACTTCTGCCCAAGCAAAGGGCAACACTCCCAGGGCTGGAGAGCTCAGTACTTCACCATAATTTTTATATTCACTTTGCCAATTGAAATAGATAAAAAGACATTTCCAAACAAGGTAATAATTCTGAGGTTCATATCACTTTATGTGCCTATCATCTCATTCCTTGGCTCTCTCTATAGTTAATAGAGAAAAATAGACAATTGTATGGTATGGTTTACTTTGTCTCTTCTGAAATCTCTGTTAGGAACAGACAATTGATATTGTAAGGGCAGCTACTCTGCTAGTCTGCTCCTACCACAGATTTCAACTAAACTGATACCTTCTTTAACAAGGAAAAGCTTACTTGTGTTTAATAATTCCACCTTGCCAAAAATAATACTCCAACATGAAAAGGCTGGCAGAAGTAGCCAGATTGGGTATATTACAAGAAAAAGAAAACACAATAATAGGATTTTTTTTTTTTAATAATTTATATTTTAATAATTTATTATTTGTTAGAATGATGGCTAAAACCCAGCATTTTGGGACCCCTTCAGGCCTTGCATCACTAGAGGAACACTGCAACTCAAATGAAGAATCTGTGAGGATGGTAAAAGTGAAATTGCTTAATATACTGTAGTGTAATTTATCAGCGGTACTTAATTTCTGTATTAAAAATCATGGCACATAAATTTAAAGTGTAATTAACCTAAGAAAGTGGTTACCATCCACTGCTAAAAATATTTAACTAGAGGCTTGAGGGAAATCTGGCTGCAGATTAAGATATAGATGCATTTATATGTCCATGGTTACTAGGCATCCTAACTCCCATTACTGTCACTGATGGGTGAACTCAGTGGTGTTTAGGGAGTAATTCAGCTAATCCTAAACATGTGCTATGCAATACATTTGCCTAAACATAAGCACTTAATGGCATTTTAGCCCCTAGTTCCCACTTCAAAAGGACAGTATCTCCTGTAGGGACACTGCTAGTCACAGAGAAATGGCTTGATACACAACTGCACATCAAATGGCATTAAATGCCTGTATGTGGGCAGCCAAGTTGTAATTGTTGAATGACTCCCTCTCTGAGATGCACTCCATGAATTTGAGGTCCATTATCAGTAATGGATACTTAAACACAAAATTCAAATATTGACACTAGTATCGGGTTTTGACACCTGCATTTCAAACAGGATCTCACTCTGGGTTCTTTAAGAAAGAGAACAGATGTTGCTTGCTGAAAATGCCCTTTTTCTGCATGTCAGCATATAAAATATTCTGGATGCAATTGTTTGAAGTAAAAATGAACCTACAAAAGTTATTCCTATGTGGAATCAGTATTGATGCTTCTATAAAAAATATAATTCAGGTCTTCAAATTCTGCACTCCCTATTTATTTAATCTGGAATATGTTTGCTAAAATAACTGATCCACGTCACTTATACTTGCATCTTTAAAATGCCTGAATACTCTTCTCAAGTCTCTTGTGAAGCATAATCTAAACTTTCATCTTTGATTTTTTTGCTGCATTTCCTTTGTTCTCCCCAAAATGCCATCCTCACCTTTATGCTGTCTTCTACTACACCTCCTCCAGTGCGGCACATAAGAAGTACACGTTGATAGTGCTATACTATTCTTTAGCTTCCGTGCTCTAGGTCATTACCATCTCAGGCCCCATTATACACCCAGTTTCTATTGGGTGCTACGTCAAACACCTTTTCAATCCCTCCATAGCAGGAGAAGAGGAGAGAACTGAAGAAAGAGAGCAAAATAAAAAAGGAGGAAAAACCTTTCTTCTGAATCCCAAGGTACACCTTACCCTCCAATACGAGTCTTACTTCCCTTTGGAAAGAACAAATTTATTCACCCTTTAGCTCTTCTCAGCTGGATCAAGGAACAGTGAAGCTGCTTCACTTGTGTTATAGAACTCAATGTCATTTTCATGTTGTAAACATCTTCTCTGTGTTGTTGCTGTCTGGCACAAAACAAGCTGTGCTGCTGATGGAGACCAGCAATCTTGAAAGTGTTGCTAATATTTGTTTTTCTTTTCAGCCATTTCAATGAACACTTTTACTTTCCTTGGGGTGTTTTAATTAAGATCAAAGAGGTGATTTTTGTTAGTAATAAAGTAAAAACAAACACACTCTAGACTCCTAAAATGCTTTATCATGCCAGGATAGGTTATTCAAAAGTCCCGAAGTCATGCCATGAAGTATATCTCCTGCACTAACACAGTAATTACTGGTAAATCATTGATGATGATTATTTGCTATTTGCTGGACTTTCAATGCAAGATTAACACTAACATCTTATCTGGTCATGTTTCTTTGACCATTTATCCATTTATTCACTTGTTTCTTACAGATGGTTCATTAGCCATTTTGAAACATGATTTTCAGCCTGTTGAGTTGTTGCATTTTCCACTTGTTTGCTTGCTGGGCTGGAGTTTTCAAGCACAGCAGATCGAAATATAGTGTAAAAATACTTCAAGCAGCGTTGAAAGAGTTGGTGAGAATTGCCTTACTGCAATGCTCCACAAACCACGCTAAAATGAATGACCTTCTCAATATAGCTGAGTTAATTTGCCCAGACCCGGCTTCATTACCTTGGACACAATACACTTCATAGTACTTCTTTGCTATAGTCATCCATTCTAGAAGAAGAAATAGTGTGCTGTGAATTGGGAGCACAATCCTATCAAAAGAGAAACCTTTGTGCAGCCAAACTGGTAGATGATGCTTCTTGGCATCAGATTAGTGGACAGTTACATTCTGCCTTATTCTTTGTCTCCCTTTGGAAGTAGTCTTGCAAAGTTTTTCCAAGTTAAAACCAAAATAATCCAGCACAATAAGAAAAAAAGTCACATTTCCATAAACACACACTTTTGGAATCTATCTCATGAGCACATTTCTGGTGCAAAAGTTAATATAAACTCTTTTCAGAGTTCTATTTGTACTCCATTACATCTCTCCAAGACACAGGGAACTAGTCTCTTCTCCTTTCTACTTCAGGACAAATAGGAATAGTAGATGCTGAGCCCAGTTGCAAGAAAATCTGGGACCCATCAGCAAAACCAAGCAAATATAAAGCACACAATAAATTGTGGCGAAGTCTCACAGTGGACTGAGATACTCTCAATTCTTCTGTCAGGATGAAAAAGGATGATTACTACCTCTGGAGGTAGATAGATTAAGGCTGCACTTCATATTGGAGGCCATCCTTTTAATTTCATCTAAACTTTTTCCCATCTCAGTGCCAGTTTATTTAGATAGCAATAAAAAATTACTTCTCCTTCTGCCTTTGGAAAGAAAGAGGAAGCAAAATGAGTAACTTTGTCCAAATTACCTGCTAATTATTTTTTGGTTGAAATTCATATTGCTCCTGAAGATTCATCAAGATTTGGAAAAAAAAAGGTGCATTTTTCATCTTGTTTTATTCATTCCCCTGAAAATAAAGGATGTTTTCTAATGTACTAACTCATTTGTTAGCTCATCTGCAAGTTGGTGCTTTAAAGAGTGTTGCAGCAGTCTTGACAATGAGACATTGGTAATCCTGAATTATGAAATCAAGACTTAAGTGCACATAGATGGACACTTCCTCAGTCAAGGGAGAGAACAGGAATTAAGATTTATGGATTTCTGCCTGTGTGGGAGGGAGCACCATGGTCGTTCAACCTAACTCCATTGGTTTATCCATTTTTCCTTGGCAAAGCATGCAAAATGCCATTTGTGCATGTTCCAATATGAATTGTACTCAGGTTGTGTGCATCCAAAAAAGAATGATGGCCTTAACTCCTCTTGCTATCTACTTCCAGCAACTTCATTTTCTCTGACATCATTCAATTGGATCCACACTTTTCTCCAAAACCTCTCACTTATCCTTGGCATACGTTTGTGAGATCAATGAATGAGTCATATTTTAGGCTCCAATTTCCTGTTGATTTTTAGTGAGTCATTTATATGTTATCTTAGCACCACTTAAAACTGGGCTGAAATGGGCTTACGTTTGTTCAATGTTGGCTTGCAGTTCATTTTCCATGAAACCTTAAGAGAATAAATGAATCATTCCATTAGTCCTGAATTAGCAGTAGTTGTTCGAAGGCATTGGGGAGAGTATATTGGATATTTGCCTGACACCTATATGCTTGTTCTTCCTGATAATTATCTCCTGTCTCCCTTCCAAGTCTGTTCCCTGTGAACATTGCTTTCTCCAATACTTGTTTCACAGGAAGAATGAGAGGTAATGGGAAGGGTAAGAGCTCCGAAGTTCTACAAAGAAAGTTATGACAGAACCTATCTAAAAAATCAAACACAAAATGTCAGAGCATGAAAAATATGAAGAGTTTATTTAGGGTGCCCATTGATTCTCTTCTCCTGGGAATCATTAACTGTAGTGCACATACATTACTAAGGTTTAAATTGTAGTTCAGAACTGAAAGAAGGAAAGAAGCAGACTTGGTATTTGTGGCTTGTTCTGAGGAAAATTGTTATCTAACAGGAAATGACTATGCATAAAGCAGTGAGACAGGGTAGATCCAGCAAGGTATCAGAATTATATATCTCTATTTCTTCATTATTTTTTGAGTATTTGAGCTCTTCTGATTTACAAGATTTCAAAACATATTCCCTAGTTCATGTAAACGAAGATGTATTTTATTCATAGTCATATCCATTGATTTTTTTCCACTTCCAAACAAAGAAGTCAAGAGCCAAATAAGCTATTTGGCTCTTCGCTCTGTTTCCCTACTCTTAATGTAACATAACATTTCTTTGACATCTCATTGTGAGGTTTGAATCATTAACATTCGAAAAGCACGTGAGTATCCCTAAGTGTAAGATGCCTGGTGGTTTCAAGCATCTTGAACTGCAAACACTTTCTGGTTCATCACCATTGCTTTCACAAACTGTGTGTTCATGCTGAGTAGATATGTTGTCTTTAAAATAGCTTCATCAATAATATTGTGCCATCCATCATGAAAGCACAGTCATCTGAGAGGAGCAGTACACAGGTGCTGTTGTTTTTTCTCACAGATCAATATTTTACATCCATTAAGGTGAAGAAATGACCAAAACCATTTCTACCAGAAGGCACCTACACAGAAACTATCCACACAGGTAGGGTGTTATTAACTTGCACTGCAATTAACACAAGTGAGATGCCCATTACTACTTCTCCCACAGTGATACAAAGTAGAAAAAGCCTCATAATTTGTGGCCATTATGAACGCATTCAACACAAAAAGGGTAATTTACCACCATGTCCAGCCCTGGCTGCTGCAGCTCCTGTAATTCTACAAAGCCCCAATTTCCCTCCTACAGCTTTCCTGCTTTGAACATTTTTACATCTTCTTTAGCACTCAGGCTTTGTTGCTGCACTCATCCAAGCAGCTCCCACCCACCTCCCCAGAGCTGGATCCAATCTTACAGGGCCCCCAGAGGAAAGACAAGAATCTACGTAACTGGTATTTACGTCAGTGAGATATAAGTAAGGACAGAATTAAGAATTAGGCTTAGTTTGGCTTTGCACATAGCGGATGGAGCATTTTCCAAGGTACAAGTTGTTATATAAAGAACAGCCCTTTTATTCTATTTCACCTGTTTTTGTTAGCAGGTGAGAAAACAGGACATAATAGCAGCACAACAAAGCATGCCATCAATCTCTGGACCACTTTTCTCCCCTTCTTACCTCTTCTGTTTCTCAAAAGAGAGTTTAATACATAAGAGAGAAAAGAAAATGCCAGTGTAACAATCGTAAATGCGAGGCAAAGGTTCAGTCTGTTTATTTTTCTCTGTGAATTACTGGGTTTTGTGTAAATCAATAATGTTGCTCCCTTGGTACTTCAGTATATAGTGGCGTACATTTGAAAATATATATATATGTATGCGCCTTCTGCACAATGCTATATAAAACTGTTAACTTTGAGCTGGGCTTGTGTGTCAGCAAAAGGGCTTGTTATCAAAGGAAATGCAGGTAAAAAAATGTGGTGATCTCTCTGGGCGACAAAGGTTGCAAGGACCAAGGCAGCAAAGGGAAGAGCCAGGAACAAACTGCCACAACTGAGTTGTCTCATTGTATATTTGGTGGAACAATGTAGACATTATCCCAAGAAATGACCTGCTTCCCTCCCTAAATTTTACAGGGAAACGAAAACCCTTTGGGTTTTTTCCTTTCGTTTGGCATTTGATCTATGTGTGGTCCTCTCTGTACTTCTACAGCAAACTGATGCATTTGCACCCAGCATCCTGCAGCCTATTCCTCTCCCTCCTTTCCCATGGGAAAATATAAACCATTAAAACAGTGCTGTTTTATTTTCCATGAGAGATCTGCCCACTAAGCAGCTCAGCAGCCCTTGTCAAATGTATTTCAGCATGGACTTAGCCATCCCCTGTATTAATGCTCTTTTTCAGAAAGTGGATCTGTTTCCATCTTTGGATGAAAAACCAAAGGCTCTTTAAGGGTTAACACTCTTCTTTGTTGTTCCTTTTTGCTGGTGTTGGCTCATTTTGTGAGCTTTTTGCCTTAATGAGCCCTCTTTAGCTCTGCACTGAAACTGGAGATCTCTGGTCTCATTAGTTTGGCTAATTAGCCATTCTCTTCAAACTGTCTGGGTTCATCTAAGTACAGGAAACCTTGAGAAAACAACTAACAATTCCACTGTCATGCAAACTTTCAGGTCCAAGTGTGTCAGCTTCCTGCTTGAAAATAGCCTTTAACTGTGTAGGGAGTACTGTACTCCTCAGTGGTTCAAGAACTGCACAAGCAATCCCTCTCCATTTCTTAAAGCTGGAGATCATAAGGTTATGTACCACCATGCTCAGAACTTGCTTCAGCCTTCAGTTGCATTGGTGGGGAGAGCTGATTCTGATTGGAGATGCTAGGATAGACACCAGGTCAAGTACAGGATGTAACTGAGCAACTCCTGCCTGGTAGCAGTCTATGTTCTTACACAGTACATCTACACTGCAAAATGTAGCTGGCAAATACACATAATATTTCTTTGCAATGGGTGGACTACCCAGCATCTGCTGCAAGAAGGGGTGTCTCCACTGCACATGTTGGATGCAGAATGGGAAAGGAAGTGGCAAAGCAGTGATTCTCTCTGAGGGACCAGCATGTAATGGTAAGGAGAAAACCACTGCCCCATACAGGGCTGCGATCCCCAATTAACACCTGGATTTCCTTTGGTTGATTAGGGCATGTTCATTTAATCAGTCATTCCAGACTTCGTTCTTGGTCTTGAAGAGCAATTCAATAGAGCTAAAGCAGAATTTCTGGTACAATCATACTATGACATCCAATGTAAAATCATACCAAAGTGAATCAACTCATCACATCCTAAAGCAGATTCTAACCAGAAGGATCACCTCTGTGCTCCACTGATCCCTCACATTGAATATCCATGGACTATACCAGGATGTAAGGCATCCAGTTCAGACAAGGACAAGCATCCCTCATGGTCTTTGCAGTCTACACAGGGGATATGGGTCTCATGTCCTTTCTCCAGCTTCTAGCATCCAGACCTCTCACCCAACTCACCTGCAAGTCCAGCTTGAGGTTTATTGGTAAATCGCACACCTTCATGCACCACAGCTTGCATGTTCAGCCAGGAAATAGGAATGGAATTTAGTACGATCAGACTGTGGCGGTCAGGAGCAGAGTTGTTGGACAATAATACTGACCAACAGTTTATTTGCACTCAACCAGTTCTTGTTATCCTTCTTTCTCTCCATTTCCCTACGGTGCTTCTTCTTCTCTCTGTCACTTTGTCCTTTGTCTGCCTTTTTTTCCTCCCAAATAAAGAAATTCCCCAGCTCCTTCTTTCCCTGTCAGTTCTTCTACATCCATTTCTCAATTTGGTATTTCTGACGCAGTTATTACAGCATTGTTGGCCTTGCAAAATTTCACTTCCCAACAGGTCAACTGTACTCTCTTTAATTAACTGTGAAGTTTGGCCATTTCTTGCACAAATCCTCCTTAAACAACTGTGAAATCTGACTATTCCTCATGGTGCTATCTGTAGCTTTTGTCAGCTTCCCACTCTGTTAATTTGGTATGTATTTGTTATTTCTCATGTCATACAGAGTAGTTTGTTGTGGTGCATTCAGATAGCTGCATCATTCTCTTTATACCTTAGCAGAAATTATTTTCATTAAAATAAAAAGGAGAAATAAAGACAAAAAAAAATTAAGCCTCAATAGCCAAAATGACATACATTTGGCTTTTCCTTTTTCCAGGTTTAACTACCTTTGAGAGAGCTTTAAGAAGATTGCTTTTAGAAATGCAAAATGTTACAGAATTCTTGTGGCTTCCCATGTGTGTGATCCTTTTTCTGCTATTTACATAATTCCAGGCTTTTTGAAGGGCATATAGCATAGATTTGTGTCTACAGGGACTCCTTTTGCAGCATGATTTTAGATGGTTATGTGGAATACAGGTTAAAGGATATGCCTCTATACAAATGCCCGTAGCATGAGGAACAAACAAGAGGAATTAGAGATGCGTGCACATCCATGAGAGTATGATATAATAGACATCACAGAAACATGATGGGATGGCTCCTATAACTGGTGTGTTGGAATGGAAAGTTACAGGCTCTTTAGGAAAGACAGGCCTGGTAGGTGGGGAGGGGGAGTTGCTATT
>JAOEHY010023505.1:6008-19329 GCA_025447955.1 Psilopsiagon aurifrons | reverse complement strand
GGGGATGGGGAGGAGAATCGAAAGAATGCAACTCCCACAGGTTGAGATAAGAACAGTTTAGTAACTAAGATATAACATAAACCACTACTGCTACCACCAATAATAGTAATGACAAGAGAAATAAAAGGGAAGAGAATACAACAGCTCACCACGTATACCCAGCCCGACCAACGAATGCACCCCCACCCTTCCGGGTAACTGCCCTCTTTTTTTACATCCTGGGCATGATTGCTGTGGTATGGAATACCTCTTTGGTCAGTTAGGGTCAGGTGTCCTGTCTCTGCTTCCTCCTGGCTTCCCCTCCTCCCTGGCAGAGCATGAGACTCAAAGCCTTGGTCAAACCAAAACATTTTAAGCAGTAACTAAAAACACTGTTACGCTGTTCCCAGGCCAAAAGTCAAAAACATAGCGTTGTACCAGCTACTAAGATGGAGAAAAATGACTGCTGCTGCTGAGCCCAGGACATGTGGGCATCAGTAGATTACCATCTATCTCCACTTCTGGTGTGCAGTAGAATAATTTTAAAACAGAGTCAATAAGCTGCAGAGGGTTTGAAAAAGAAAATGGAATAATTGAAATATTGGAAATCTACTTCAAAATGGGTGAACAAATCAAATCTATGTATCAAAATTAGTGGAAAGGTTATGGTTTATTTTGATTTTAAGCATGCTCCTAAAGGAAATATCTCAAGGTAAACAGTCATTAAGTAGGTAAAACTAAATAAATTACATGGAAATTGGACATTGCGAGATTTTCAGATGTTTTTCTCTAAATTCTGGTGTGCTATTTTTGGTATACCAGTGCAAAGACATGGATCCCATTATAAAAATTTTTCACGTTAAAAAAATATTAATACGTTATTCTAAACATTCAATTTAGGTATAGTTTTTAATGCAACAGGTTTTTCTTACCATCAGCATTTTGCCTTGCTCAAAAGTGACTTCTCACTGTCTCAATTTTTGTCTTGGGAGCTCTTGTTCCTCCTTTTTCTTTCTTTTGGTACAGGAAGTACACAGCAAGGTCAGACCACAGCTTATCCTGACTTGTAATAACTTCAGCAAAGGACCTGCTTCTGGACAGACCGGCAGCCATAATCAGCTTGGAGAGGGAATTTGTGAAAAAGGAAACTATTAAGACTATAATGGACAGAAGCTTTCAAAAGAACTCAAACCCATTTTCACAATACTAGGCAGTGATTCACAGATTTCTGACAAAAATCAGGCAAATGCAGCGGTTTTTGGTAGAGCCCTCGTTTGAGAATTTGAAGCAAAACTTGAGGATCAGCTGTAAACCAGAATAATGTAAGTTGTACTGCATAAAGACAGATGGACTTCTGATTGTTTTTCTTTACTGTGAGCAATAACTGTGCCTTGCAAACAGCTACAAGATAATAATTTTATTCATTAAGCTCTTGAACTATTTTATTTAGGAAATGTATTTCTGGAATGGCTAAATTTTATTAAAAACAGCAACAAAAAAAACTTTAAAAATTAATAATACCAGAACCAAAGAAAAACAATGAAATTCAGCTCTCCGTCTGTAATGAATAGCTTTTCTTTTTCCTGAAGAATGGATTTCAGAAACTGGAACCAGAGTGTCTTATTTCAGTCCTAAGCTACCTCAATCTGCAGGTCTCAAAGTGAAAGAAGGAAACAATATATATGCCAGGTGTAATTTTGGTATTATTCTATATAGCAAAATATAATATTGAATATAAGTTGAATTTAAGTGGGAGGAAAACTAATGCTGTAAGGAGCAGAAGGACTCATGCCCTCCAGTGTCATATTTGCAGAGATTATATGATCCAGCAGCCCCTGTATTCATAGGTGTTACTAATTAGAGCCAAAAAAAGACAGCATAAATTTGCAGGTTTTGCTCACAGTCCCAATAACATTTTGAGTTTGAAAGTGCTAACTGTGTATCATGACATTTGTATGGTATTTTGTACATAACAAAAAATACCACTGCTACCTTTCCAATCTAAGTTCATAAACATGATGCAGAAGACATTTTGAATTCATAAGATCAGCAGTAGAAATAGCTAAAATGAAAATATGCATACATATATACTGCAGAAATATCACATATATGTACGGATTTATGTAGGTGTGTTTAAATACATACATATGAGGAAAAACTGTCATGTTAAATCAATGATTTTGCTTTGTCATTAATTTTAATATTTCAGTTTATTTGGTATTCTGCAATGGCACACATTGTTTACATTAGATTACATGCTAAACTCCTTACTTAACTAATCTCCTATAAAAATATACACGATGCTTAAAATAAGTAAAAATTAAGAAAATTCTAACTAAAATTAGTTAAGCAGACCTATAGTGAAGGAAAAGATAGGGCCATGATTTATCTCTAGCAAAATGCGAAACATAAAACACATTTTCACTTATAGGTCAGTGTTACACCTGTACTGATTTAATATGCTTCCTGGATCTACCACACTTGTATTTACACATACTAAGTATTGCTACATAACCTCCCCATGCCTGTGTAAATGTGTAACTCAAACCCATTGAATGGCTATGCACAATGCTGTTTATTGAATTGTTTTAAATTTCCTATCAAGGTTTTGTTTCCTACCCTCCTATCTGAGTGTTCAGATTTCTAGAAATGGTTCTTTGATGTCTGCTCATAAACACGGAGGGATTTCCCCTCTCTTATCCTTCTCTTCAATTCCCTCTTTGTGCCTGGAACAGTAATTCAACAACTAGCCTTTGTCCGTATTGTATTTACAGCTATGCTTCCTTCATAGATGGATCAATTTACTCATTTATTTACTTGCTTACTTATTTTGGCTGCGAGGGGATGAGAGCCTCACAGGAAAAAGGGTTTGGCATCCTTGCTGGAGCTGCTCAGAAGAGAGCAGCCCCTCCAATGAGAGATATTTTTCTGTCACTATTATTGTTTCCCACTAGCTAATTCATCACAACAGTTATTTTCAATTTGTCAGCGTGTCTTTACAAGAGAGGCTATAGCACTTATAAAAAAAAGGTTCCTTTATCTTTTACTTTTAGATTACTTATTCCCAGACTGGTTTGGTAAGTCAGTTAAAATTTACTTGCATGCCCCTGTGTATGTGCAAAATATATTTAGCGGTGGAAAACCTCTCTTCTCTGTTGTTAAAAGTTCCTGTACAGGATAGAACCAAATCACTCCTCTCCTTTAAATACAAAGGGTCTGCCCTTCTCCCCCCACCAAAATCTTTGTAGAAAAGACCTTCAGAGGCCTCACATATGTCATTTTTTCTCAGCCACTGTATTAGCTTTGAGGAAGATTCGTGACACTTCGTGTGTCTCTTCCGTTGAGCAAAAAGTAGTGTCTTTTTTTTTACTCTTTTGTTACCATGAAAGTTTGAACTATAAGCTTCCTTATGTGCTTTCCTTCCTTAGACAGGCAGTACTCCAGCTGCTGTGAAACCTATGTTTCTTTTTAACCTGGAGTTCTTACAGTGTCTGCCATTAAAAACATTTGCAACTCTGAAGTGATTGCAATCCCACAGCATCTCCTGCTCTGTAAAAATATATGGACTGAACAGCTGTCCCTTAGTGAGCTCTACCATGTCTTCCCTCAGCTGAAGAAATCACACTTCTGTGAGCAACGGTGATGATTTCTAACTAAATACAGAAGTCAAACCTCCATGATGAAGAGCATATTTATTGGTAGACGTTGTTCCATGCACCTATGTTTTTTAAGAATGTCATACCGTCAATGTAATGCACGACTAAAAGTATCCAGCTCAATTGCCAGACTATTGATTCTCCTCTAACTCACGCTATTTTCATGCTGCTATATTGTCAGAGGTATATCTAACTCACAATTATGTAAAAGGGTCAGGGCTTTTGCCTAAAACAAAACCAAACACGGTTTTCCTGAGAGCACTTATATTGATTTCTTGTTGCTGTCATCCTCCATATAACTTAAAGTAGCAACATCACTGGGCTAAATTATGCAAACATTTCAAAACAAAATTGTCAAATTCACCATTTAGAGTTTCTAAGTCAGTCTATTTTCCCTGTCAAATTTCCACAGCAAAAATTAAGGAACTATGGACAGCGTGATATCTAATGCCTCAGTTCTGGCTATTCATAAAGCAATCTAATCTGTTTTTCCAGAGGTATAATGTCAGAGACTTTTTCTAAAAAACCAAACCACAAACAGACACCATGGACTGCTCTTATAGTATATAATTAGTTCCTGATCAAAAAGACAGGAGTGGAGGATATTTTTCTTCTTTCTTTCTACAGAATAGACTTAGTGACATACTCAAAGTCTTCCTCTCTCTTTCAGCAACTTCAAGCCCAATGGTCTGTGCCACTGTGGAATCATCCCCAGCTCTTCTCTGCATTGATCTTCTGGATAAAGTACTTAAAGTACTTTTTTTTCTTGAAATCTGTAAACTCTTACTTGATGGTGAATATCACAATAATGTGATAAATGTATGTACATAGTTTTGCACGTGGATAAAGTAATATTGAATATATAAAATATTCAGTATATGCAATGCATAAAAAGTGCTGTTTGTCCAAGGGAAGAAAGCTTACCCTTACTTTTCCAAAGCATTACAAAAATGAACAATGTTTAAACAAAAGAGAAAAAGCTACTTTGTGCTTGGAAGATATTGTGCCCTTTGTTCAGGTATGATTTACCTTGTAAATTCACCAGTTTTGTTACAAAATGAGTTGGCTCTCCTCTCTTCAGAATGATCTGTCATAACAGGTGCTACCTATACTATGTGCAATGTGTCTGGCTTTGTACTGCTTGCCATCACAAGTGGCTGTAACAGTACACACTGAAACCAAGGCAGGGTCTGGCATTACATTTGCACCTAAAAGCAGAGGCAATGAAATAGAGAAGTCTATCCAAGCGTATTACATGTATGCCATTGTCTGCCACTCAGCCAGAAAGCTGTGGAGCTTTCTTTTTTTTATTGCTACTACTATTATTATTATTACTATTATTGCAACCTTGTTTCCCTTCACAGATGCTATTGTGGATTTACTTTTTTCTGCAGCAAAAACATGGATACCAAGGAATGAGAGGATGAACAAGCATGGGAGCAGTCAGCAGGGCAAACTTGAGCCAGGGAGAGGAAACCTGCTTTCTATGTACTGTCCTGAAATGAATCTCAGCGTTCTGGAAATGACATGAATAGCTAATGCTCAACACAAACACTGGAAGGCATGTGGCTCTCATCTGACTGCCTCCTGCTCCTATCATCAGAGGGGGCTTTGGGAGCGAAAGGTCAGGGGGATAATCCTGCACCTGCAGCCACAGAGGGCTGGGCATGCAGTTCCCCACCAGCCTTGCCGTAATTGATGCTAATTGTTATGGAGCCAAGGCGCCCTTCCATGGAGGAGCAGGTGGGAGCCTTTGTTGCGCTTGAGACCATTATACTAATAACAAGCTTACGATTCTCTGCACAGGCTTAGGAGTACAAAGGCACAGGCAATACTTCAGGGAGCGCCTTAAAAGGTTTAGTGGACGTCTCCAAACGTGATGAAGTAATAGTCCCTGAGAGTGAAAGGACAGGACAAACTAAAGAATAAAAAGGGCAGTATCTGCTGGCCAGCAAAGCCCTGAACAAACCTGGGAGATTTGACTTTGGGAACTTTAAACTGCACCTGACAGCTTCTGTGGAGACAGAGATTTTGCACTCTGCCATCTGTGGGAAGAGTCAGATGTAAGTAGCTACTTCAGGGACCTAGAGAAGTCCCAGAGGAATTTTCCCTGGAGCTGCCCATCTGTTTGCAAGTTTTGATATGAAAGGATAGGCTCAGAAAGGGGACTGAAAAATTAAAGGAAAAAGAAAGGAAAGGAGTCCAGCTGCTGATATGATATTGGGTTATGGTCAGACAAAAAGCTAGTAATTACTAATACTAAAATGATGTAGGGTTTTTTTTTTTCTTTTTCCTTTCTTCTATTCTTTCCTCCACCCCCTGCAGAGCACCAGCCAGCCAGCTGGAAGAAATGACTGAAGCTCCCCTAAGTTTGAGACTGAACACAGTCCTTACTGAATGACACATCCTAAGCTTTTGCAATCCTATTGGTGGCACTTTAGCAAATATCACAGCGTTACAGACAAAATAAGGACTGATCATTGAAGACACTATAAATAAAAATAAACAGAAATAAATAGAAACAAAAAGACATAGCCTAAATCAATATGTTTCAATGTATGGCTTGTGTACCCTGTGTGATGAGCAAAACAATTGCAAAAATAGTAAAGCACTTCTCAAAAGACCACACAAGCATCCCTGCATATTCAAGCAAGCAAACATCATGAGGGACAGTAAAAAAAGCAAACAAACAAAGTGTAGGCTAATTTTAAGAGGCTTGTAAATAAGTGTGGAAGCACCACAAAAAATGGCCTGTGAATTTATCAGAAACCAATTAGAGAGTCCTTTTAAAAGCCGTGGAGTAGATGACCTTTCGGATGGGCTTTTCTCATCACTGATAAACAAATATGTGATTTATAATGCAATCAGTGAATTGCATTAAAAAGTTAATGCATGCTGCTTGAGGATGTCACATCCTGCATTGGGTGGTATAGATTATATTGACCATTTTATGTAATTTACTGTTATTTTTTTCAGAACCTGACACTGAGGTGTAGTTAAGCTCCTAATTTAATCATGTGTCCTTTAGCTTTATGGGACCCCCGTGCCTAGGAAACTGACATGACGATACATTTAAAGTCCGTTACATATTTAAAATTAGGTAAAAAAAAAAAAAAAAGAAACAAAAGAAATATTTTTGAAGACATTAGTTAAGAAGCAGAAGGGGGAGAAATCACTTATGGAAAACCATAAACTGACTCAAATATCACAAGAAGACACTTTCAGATACAGACATCGTGTTACTCAGAGGTCAACAATTGCAGCTAAGCATCACCTGCTCCTCCGAATCCCTTCTAATAGTCCTGGAAGTATGAGCAACCTTTGCAATTTTAAAAAGAGAATCCAAACTTTTGAATTTGGTCTGTAGAAATCATGAATTTGGCTTAAGAATTATGGCAATTAAATACAAACAACAAGCCCAAAGCACTAACTGGTTTCTTTCTATTTCTCTCTAGAGTGCTTGAGCCATAGAGACTTGACATTCCATGTAGCCTGAGTATTAGCAACAGATTTTTTCTTCTTGCAAAAAAAAAAAAAAATTGAGGGAGTTTTTGAAGAATCACAGAGTTCCAGGAACTGGAAAAACTGAGCTCCCACAGTGTTCTTTGAAATATAACAGAATTGGCTTCAACTTAAGTTGTTAGCACTTGGAAAATCCAGAGCTAAGATTTAAATCACTAAGATATTGGAAGGAAAAAGAAAAATCACCTGTAATAATGATATTTTGTTTGAATTATGATTTTGGCTTCTCTGTGCTTCTCTGTACCACAATAATTCATTAGCAGGTTTGTTGAGAAATGAACCTACAGAAAGAATATGGATCCTTTCTTTTGCATCTGTTGTGGTTTAAGCCCGGCTGTAACTCAGAAAACCATGCAGTCTTTCTCTCACTTCCCCCACCCCCCCCGCCACCTTCCTCCTCCCAGCTCCCAGAGGGAGGGGAGAAATGAAAGAATGTAACTCCCACGGGATGAGATAAGAACAGTCCAGTAACTGAGATATAACACAAAACACTGCTGCTACCACCAGGGAAATAACAAGGGAAGAGAATACAACCACTCACAACGGAAGAGAATACAACCACTGACACCCAGCCAGACCTGAGCGGTGATCTCACCCTTCTGGGTAACTGCCCCCAGTTTATGTATTGGGCATGACGTGCTGCGGTATGGAATACCTCTTTGGTCAGTTTGGGTCAGGTGTCCTGTCTCTGCTTTCTCCCAGCTTCTCCTCCTCCCTGGCAGACCATGAGGCTCCAAAATTCCTTGGTCAGACTAAACATTACTGAGCAGCAACTGAAAACTTTGGTGTTATCAGCACTGTTCCCAGGCTGAAAGTCAAAAACACAGCACTGCACCAGCTACTAAGAAGGAGAAATTGACTGCTGTTGCTGAACCCAGGACAGCATCTCATCATCTAGGAAGCGATGAAGTGATTTTGGGTGGCATGGGCTGGCCTACTGAGCCTACCAAACCAATTTTTTTTTTCCTCCCAGGAAGGTCTAAATCCACTAGTCCAAGGGGAGAGGAGCAATGAAGTTTCAGGCAGATGTATGTTCTCAGGTAGGAAGGTTGGCTTATTAAGCAGGTCTGCAAGCTGTCTGCTGTCAAAAAGAGGGTAGAGACTATTGCCCTGCTGTGGGTATTTCAGCAGCTGCAGATGAGAAGGAGCTGCTCCCTGCAGGGTCTTCAGATACAGCTCAATGATGCAGAATTTCCTCAAGTTCCAGGAAAAACCTGCTTGGTGGGTGCTGTGCAAGGCTGGAAGTCTGTACCTGGCTCATGAATGGCAGAAGAAGACAAGGGTGAAGTTGTAAAAGTGCAAAAGAAGCCAACTGCATGATCTCCAAACTCAGACAGAAAGATTTAACAGGCCTGTTTGGATCTCTGTACCTTGGGAAGAGCTGCATGATTACAGTGTGTCCACGGAACAGAGATTTGTAGCCTATTACCCACCACCCAGATCTGGGAAAATTTTATCAGCCCCTTCTGGAGGGCAATAAGTATGCCAGAGATCTTGAGGATGCTGTCTTGGAGCAGATGCAGAATGAAGTTAGCGTTGTAATAGCAATGCAGGTAGGAAGGGTAACCAGAGAGTAAGAAGATAATGCTACTCTCCTTAAAAGCATCTCTGACCCACAATTAACAAGAGGCCACAATTCCTGCCTAGCAGCAGAGTATGAGTTGCAAAGTGAAAGTGGTCTTGTTGCCTGTCTTTCACTATAAATTCAGGCAGGACATAATAGAAGTAACGGAGTACTCACCAGACAAGAAAATTAGAAGAGTGTCAACATCAAAGTCCAGTGCACTAGTATAACTGCCTGAAAATCATAATGTATTGCAAAGAGATAATATTTGTATTTATTCTAGGTACTAAGGAACAATTTTCTGACAAGAATGCCTACAATTGGGATGTTATTTTACACAAATTCCTTCAGTAGCCTGGTTAAAATAAGACAATATTCAAATTGGTAGAAGAGACAAGTTATCTATGTTCCCTTTCTTATCATTCTTGAAGATTCTGGTCTAAATAAGAAGCAATCTATTCCTTTTCAAGGAAATCATGTTGTTGAGAGTTCCATATTCTTACACTGATAAAGATTGAAGCTCTGACTAAAAAAGGGAATAAAAAATAAACTCAAAACACAAATGGAACCACACAAGAAAAAGAAGTAAATTATTTTGTGGTTTGTATTGCTGCACCCATAATATGATATCTTTCAGAATTTCCTACCATACCGTTAAAAGATGTCTGTTTTACAAGCAGCAATGGACAGGACTAGATTTGCTGCTGTCAAGAGTCTTCGCACTGACATTCTGGAGAGCTGCATGAGCCCTCTTGTGTTGCTTTGAAGGTGGAAGATAGACTGCCCCATTATCAGAATACTGCATAAGAAATATTCAGCAGCAATGTTACACACATTTAATTGACACAATATGACTGTGGAGAAAATTATTGTTCTTTGTAAAAACCCATGGAAATATATTTGAGACAGACTTGCCATGAAAACAAAAAGTTGATATGTTGCTTTGAATTTTCATGGATTCTCATGTGCTGGCAGGCAATTTTCACAGGGATACAAGGTGTTTGATCTTAGTGAATGGCTTCCTTCTATTTTCAATAATGCAATAAGCCATTTTGGTTCCTGGCAAAGGTATTTCCATTGAAACGTATTGTTCAAATTACTTGCACGAAAATACTAGCAATTAGTCAAGAAGTTACACTGGCCAGAGGTCAGAGGAATAAAATGCCTTTGATTTAATAAAAATATTAATGAGCAACATGGGGACTAAAGATATGTTTCTAAAAGAAAATGTGACAAAGAACATTTTATCGAGTTTTTGATTGGCTAAAAGTTTGGAAATAATTCAACAATCTGGAGTTAAATTTTAAAAAATATTTTTTGAGAGTTTCCATGCAAATGTTTCTGGTCTAAAGCAGTCTGACTGACTTTTGAATTGAGAAAATTATCCACATTTGAATTTGATCTTAAAAACAAAATTTCACATTTTACCTACCAAACTCTGTCATATCAGAGTTCCCTAGCAATACTACTGCAAAATGATTTGTTGGTGAAAACAAGGATTCTCTGTGCCACACAGCACATATTCAATTCAGTGTCACTGCAGATTTTTGCCCCAGGTGTCAGTAACTAACTGGAAGGACTAGCTTGTTCCAACTTACTATTACTTTCTTCTACAGTTTTATACAGTCATGTTTATTCCCAAACAGATACAGCAAAAGCCATCAGTGCTATTGCACTGATTGCTGTATTTCTGCTTTTGCATGTTACAGAATCTGTTAGCTTGCTTCAAACTCTGTGAGAAGCAGTTTAAACAATTTTTGGACTACTTTGAAGACCATTAGTTGTAAGTTATTAAATGCGCATTGTTAATAATGGATAAGACTGAGAACTAGTGCAGTAGGAATTATTCCCATTGAAGATAATGGCTCTTTGCCAAATGAGTTTGCAGTAATTGTGCCAATTGTGAAATCTACTGGGCATCAACTGAAAAAATAGGAATGGTTCTTCAATATATTCAGTAATTATTCTCTTAACTACATTTTAAAAGTGCATCTGGACACTGGACAAAGTCTTCAGAATCTAAATGAGCCAAAGACAAGCTCTTCTCACAGCACAACAGGGGAATTCAACCAAATGCATTTATTATACTCTGAAATCACAGCTGACTTCTAGTAGTGCCAAAAAAGAGAGGTTTACACAAACTGCTCATAATTTTTTAAGCACTGATTATAGCTGAAGTGCTATTTTTTGTGTGAACAGAATTTGTTACCAAGTGCCATGTCATAGAATATAAACTTTACATAAGTCAAAAGACTCAGATGTTATGCAAATGTAGTTACAGAATGAAATAAAAAGGGTTTTATGAAGCCTTTAAAAAAAAAGAAGAAAAGTCTTGTACTAATTTGCTAACTTCTACTTGCAGAATTGCAGCTTGTAAACAATAGGAGACAAAACTTTTTCTTTAGAAAATTACTGCCAGTTAAGGCAAACATAGCTGGTTTCCTTGCTTTGTTTTGTTTTGTTTTCCCAGAGTTCACAAATCAAAATTGTCTAGTACAAAAGCATGAAATCCCTGATCAACAATCGTAGGTGCAATAAAGTTAGTTTTTCTGAACACTGAAGAACTGCTGAAAGGAAAAGATGTCTTCTTATTCTTTAAGAAACATCATCTTTATAAGTGCTTGAAAATTAGTCTATGAAAAAAAGTATGATTTTGCTATTAATTAAATTCTAAAGGTAATGAAAGCAGAACTTGCACCTTGAAAAATAAGAGAGAAGTTTGTAGATCAAGATGTCACTGCATAGTCACCAGAGATGATTACTCAGATGAACATTTTTCAAAATGCTTTGCAGTGGTTTCATTATGTATGATTTCATGCAATTATTTAAAGAATTATTTTCTATCAATTGTGTCACATCCTCCTGGGAGTGTTTGGTTATTTTTGTTTTGGTTGTTTGGGTTTTGTGTCGTTTTTTTTTTTTTTCCTTATGGGCCACTACCACCTCACAAAGTACATTGCAGAAAGGTTTGCTAACTGGCCATTTACACATGCATTCTACAAATCTATATGCCTTCGACAACAGCAAGACCCAGAAAATCTTGGATGTTCCACTCATAATTTCTATTAGCATTAGTCTCCATGATCTATTTTGCCTCTATTACTCTGTTTTCATACTTGCATTTTTTCACAGATTCTTAGAAATTGAGTATAAAATAAATGTCTTTTTTCTAAGACACATTTGTTCACAGCAACAATTTTTCATATTTGCCCAAGTAGTTTCTTTTAAAAGACCAGGTTTATACCAGGATTGCATAAATGTGAATAAATAAATAAGTAAAAATTTTTCTAAGAATTTCCTGTAACTTTGCTCATGTATTTGATTACATGCTTTGATTACAAGTAAGAAGAATTTTGTGGTTTGCAGCTTGTAAGATTTAGTATCATACCTTTGTAGTCCCACATTTGAATAGAAAAGAATTTTAAGTAGAAGAGTACAAAATTCCCCATCAAAATTTCATGTTTATTATGTTGGTCCCTATAGTTTACCTTATTTGCTTTTTTGTGTTTTGGCATACCTTAGGTTCAGGGGTTGTTCTCTTCACAAATTGCAGAGGAGAGTTAATCACACAAGTCTCTGATGGCACTTTAGTCCAAAACCACTTTAGGATGCAGTGCTTCACTAAGGCACTGCTTTATCTTTTGATACTTTCAGAAGTTTCCTGGGGGAGCAAACACTAGATCAGACGGTATGGCCCATGCCTCAGTCTTTACCAGCAAATCTCTGACTACACCACCCAAGTCATGGAAGGCAGACGCAGGGACAGTGAGAATGAAGACCTTAGGCCCACTGCAGGAGAGGATCTGGTTTGAGACCATCTTAAGAACCCGAATGTATACAAGTCCATAGGACCTGATGAAATCCATCCACGGGTCCTGAAGGAGCTGCAAATGAAGTTGCTAAGCCACTGTCCATCGTATTGTCCATTGTATCATGGCAGTCAAGTGAAGTTCCCAACAACTGGAAAAAGGGAAATATAACCCCCATTTTCAAGAAGGGGAAATGGATGAGCTGGGGAACTACAGACCAGTCAGCCTCACTTCTGTGCATTTTAAAATCTTCAAGTGGATTCTCCTGGAAGGCATGCTGAGGCACATGAAAAACAATAAAGTGATTTCTGACAGCAGCATGGCTTCAGTAAGGGGAAATTCTGCCTGACCAATCTGGTGGCCTTCTATGATGGGGCTATGGAACTAATGGACAGGGGTAGAGCAGTTGATGTCATCTACCTGGAATTGTGCAAAGTGTTTGACACTGTCTCACATGACAGCATTGTCTCCAAATAAGAGAGACATCAATTTGATAGGTGAACCACTAGGTGGATAAAGAACTGGCTGGATGGCTGCACACAAAGTTGTGCTCAATGGTTCAATGTCCAGCTGGAGACCAGTAATGAGTGGTGTCTCTCAGGGACTGGTGTTGGGAACTGTCTTGTTCAACATCTTTGCTGGTGACATGGACAGTGGGATTAAGTGTGCCCTCAGCAAGTTTGTCGATGCCACCAAGCTGGGTGGTTCGGACACTACGCTGGAGGGAAGGAATGCCATCCAGAGGGACCTTGACATGCTTGTGAGGTGGGCTGATGCCAACCTGATGAAGT
>JAOEHY010023504.1:0-12549 GCA_025447955.1 Psilopsiagon aurifrons | reverse complement strand
TCTGCCAGGGAGGAGGGGAAGCCAGAAGGAAGCAGAGACAGGACACCTGACCCAAACTGACCAAAGAGGTATTCCATCCCACAGCACGTCACGCCCACTATATAAACTGGGGGGAGTTACCTGGAAGGGTTAGATCACTGCTGTGTAGGGCTGGGTATCCATCAGTGAGTGGTGAGCAGTTATATTCTCTTCCCTCGTTATTTCCCTTATTATTATTATTATTGGTAGCAGCAGTGGTTTGTGTTATACCTCAGTTACTGGACTGTTCTCATCTCAACCCATGCAAGTTACATTCTTTCGATTCTCCTCCCCATCCCTCCAGGAGCTGGGGGAGAAAGTGGGGGAGTGAGCAAGTGGCTGCATGGTTCTGGGCTGCTGGCTGGACTTAAACCATGACAGTTTTTAGTGAGATACCATACACTCAAAACCACCTTGGCTTCAGTGGGCCCGATAATCCTTGAACCTTTCTCTAGCCATGGCCCAGTCTGTGTTGCAGGAAGGTGGAGAGTGCTTTGTCAGTGGAGGTGCTGCACAGACAGGAGATAGTTGATGCTACTGCTGAACCCAGGACAGAAGCAAAACCAGAAGACTGAATGTTCACTTCCAAGCACTGAGTATCCAGTGACAATAAGAAAGCAGTAGAATGGACAATACAGAACCAACTAAATGAAAATCTGGCTTTTGATGCATTAGGAATGATATTGGCTATGAATAATGAGGTGTAAGTAGCTAGGTACAACTACACCAATATTTCTTTCTACAGTAGAGTGCATATGCATAGCAGCTGTCAAGATTTTGACTTGCTACCCATGTTAGACTGTCTAGCACCTCAGAAGGGCCCATGCTCACAGAGGGAACAACTCTGCCATTTGGAAACAAACTGATGTAAAACTCCTTTGGAAGTGGTGTAGGAATAGGCTACTTATTGCTGCTTCTCCACATGGAATCAGACAATATTTTCAATGAGGCTGTCACACCCAAGAGTTAATAATAACGACTTTTCAGCAGGGATATTTCAAAACATACTTGATTTTGTGCACCTTAGAAGACCCAGAGAGGAGAGAAGGTTCATAGAGATCATCTCAAATCCTGCAAATTGGGCCATTAGTCCTTAACTCCAGTAAGAGGACTGAACTTTGTAAACATTATTAAATGTTACAGGATCTCAAACTGTTTACAGGTGTGTTTATAATGAAGTTTGAAGTAGAAAGGCAGAACAAAGGTTGTGATTTCCTTTTTTGCCTTTGTGGGAATAAATCAGTTTTGTTCCAGAATAAACTAGATAATTCTCTGAGGTGAACTAAGTTTGCTTTCTTCAAAGGTGTTAAGATCTGACAACTTCTACTCTACTTTTGAGATTTTGGGGATTTTTTTGAATGGCATCTGTTCTTTCATTGTATTTTGGCAGAACAAAAACTCCATTAAACAACTTTTTAACACTTAAACTATGCCTGCTATGGTACTTTCTCTACCTCCGCCACAGAAGGAACAACTTTCCCTTGAATATTTCTTCTGCCTGATTTCAGGGAAGCTATGTCTGCCTTCTCATCTCTGTATCTAAGAGGAAGGGCAGCTGGGATGCCCACCACCCATCCTGGCCCACTGAAGACTGCTCCTCACTCCCAAGCTGAGTTCTTAAACTAGCAAGAAGTGAAGTGCACTGAAAAGAAAGAGGAAATGGAGGAAAAACATCATTTACACAGTAATTTCTAACATTTTTTTTCTTTAAATACAATTTTATTAAAACATTTGCTTTTAATACCTTGTAGAAATCCACCACCTTAGAGACATCAGAAGCTGCTGACTTTCTTCAAACCAAAGGAAGAACAGGTACTTCTCCAAATCCTGCTTCAGCAGAATTTCTTCTCACTTTTACCGATGTTGCATTTAGTAAGTTACTGTGAACTTGGCAAGATTTTTCACTTTGTCTTTTTAAAAGTATGCTTTAAAGAAAACTACTTTCATAAACAGACAGTAACTACAGATAAAGGGTCAGCATGCACCAAGGGGCTAAATTACAGGATAACCACAAGGACGTTACTAGATTGTGCTTTTAAGAAACCACCCATAGACACAACAGTGAATGCAGATAAGGAAGAAGGAAAGAATACTCACAGCTAAACAAGGGTTAAAATGCCAGGGATACAACAATTTCAGGTCACCTATCAGCAGACTGATACAGTTTAAAATTCACATTCAGCATAAACGAGACAATATGCCTGTGATGATGGGAGACAAGCTACAGTACAATGTCTGAACTCTCCTAGAAAGCTGGTGTGCTGATGGTGTGACTGACTCAGGAATTGGGCACCAGATTTGCAAGTCTCTTTTTAATATACTGGGTGATCTACACTGTGATACAAGTGGGGTTGGTACCTATATCTATGGAGACTGAAGAAAAACCTCCTTGCCCCTGACAGTGGTGAGCAACAACATTAAGAAGCCTTGCCTTTTGGGGTCTGATATCAGCTTCCTCACTCAACAGTTCAGTATAAGGCTACTAGCATTTCTGACCTGTTTCTTTCATTACCAGCCTTCCTGTAAGAAACCAGCAGAGTGCACCAGCGGATGAGTCTACATGAAGGTTGACAGTTTGGTTTACTTACACAATACATATATTACACTGTTGAGACATTCATATATGTCCTTTATCACAGGATCAAAGTGTTTTATTTATGCCCTTAGCACATGCATATTTGTTTACTGGAGTCAGGATTTTGTCCTGCATGGTTTCCAATCCAGTTTTTATTTAAAAACACAAGACTATATGCTTTTCTAAAAAATAAAATAAATAATAAATAAAAAAATCTTTCTCAGGTTTGACACACATGATTATTTGGGTATTTTTGGCTGTGTGGAAGGGTATTTTTAGGCCAAAAAAGTAGTGCAGACAGATACATGGTCACTAATTTGTGCAAAAAGTCACAGGAGCTTTATTTTTAACACTGATTTAAGAAATGGGCTTAACAGAAAAGAGATGTACTTAATAGTCCATCTTACTTCATTGATGAGATGTGCAGAACCTTGCTTTGTCTATTTACAGCAGGTTATGACTTACCCATTTTGCATCTGTCTTCTGCTCCCTACAGCCTTTCCTATGAAGTTACTTTGACACAGTCCATTTTAAGACAACATGAGGCTTCCCAGCAGACTGCCTCTATTTTCATTTCTCTGCCATACAAAGCGTTCCCAAAGCCATATGTACATTTTGAAAGTTAATCAGGCAGGTATCATTGTAGGGTTTTCACAGATTAAACTAAGAACCACCATCTCTTGATACATTATTTTCATGAAAACATACTAATAAGGAACACTTGTATGTTTTTTTTCCCTTTGTTTAAATTATATTTGGTACAAACAAAAAATCAGCCTATAACAAATTTCAGCATAACAAAGATCCATGGGATCACACATACAACAGAAGCTGACCTTCCTCTGTCACGTAAAGCTCCTGCTCTAAGAATCCACCTCGGGAAAGATACTGACTTTATTGTTTCTACTGATTTTTCTTTCCGCTTTACATTTAGGCTGTTTTGTCTGGATTAGCTCCTCAGGGGTATTTCCCAAAGGAGGCAGGAGTCTCTTCTTACTGTTTCGGTTTTCTGAGAGCCACTGAGGAGGCAGCTCAAAGGGTCCAAAACCAAACTTCATGGAATACTTGTCATTTACCGTATCAGCTTCTGTGGCCACAGCTGGCGCCACCTGAGCTGTAGAGTCTGCAATTGTCTGTGGTATAAATTTGTGAACCAAAGTCTCTCCTACCTCTAAACTGGTGGTAGGAATTTCCTTCTGTTTCGAGTCACCAGCACCAATAGATTTGGTCTCATTCTCCTCATCTTCCATTGGCTTGAAGATTTGTTGTTGCCCAATATGAAACATCTCCAGAAGCTGGCTTCCTGAACGGATACTGGGCTCCAGATTAGCATCTGCAAAACCACCTGAGCTGACAATATTTCTCCTGCTATACCTTTGGTGCAGCTGTAATAGTGTCCCCACTAAGCACTTTCGTACTGATTTGTTCACAGTTAAAAACAACAAAGGATTGGCCAGCAAAGAGACCTTGGGCAACCAGATGGCAGTGAGGAACAAGAAGACTGAAATATCCGAAATATTGAGTATGGTGCGGTAAATCACCAAAGTTACATAGGGGACACTGCAGAAAATAAATATCATAACCATGGAAAGCAGCATAGCATGAAGCTCAGCTTCTCGCTGGGAGGCATAAGGGATAGAAATTGTATTCTGAGGGGTCCTTAATGCAGCTATGATGACTTTTTTCTTCTGGCTGGCACTCAGTGCCCTGCGAATAAGAATCATAAAAAGAAATACCACAGCCACTGGTACAATCACTGTGGTGATGTTATAGATGATGACATATATCAGGTGGCCAAGGGAGTAACTCCAAGATTCAGAACAGGTGGACATGGCATAAATATCAGACACGTTGGTTACAGCAAATACTGGAATGCTGGCCACTATTGCATGAGCCCAGATATAGATAACCAGGTCTCGTGATTTTGCATCAGATATTTTTCTTTCCAGAGGGTATAAAACAGAGTAGTACCTGTCAAAAAATAAATTAAAATAAAATTACAACTGATTCAATGCAAAAGGTGAAACCTGTAATGAGCATAATGCTTAGGAGAAGCTTCTCAGGAGCTGCCTGAGCAAAATGCCCCAAAACTTGTACACTGAACAGTATATTGCACACAGTACAAAATCTCAGAAAATGTGATGGAGGCATAGGTATGTTGCATTGAAAGGTCATACTCCTAGTTAATTTGAAAGCCTGCTTTATGGTAGATTTTTTTTTTCTCTGGATATTTGGAAAAAGCTGTTGGTCACAAATTACACGTGCCCCTGTACTGGAAGTACAACGGGGTTTTGTTCTGCAGAAGCTCTGTATGCCAAGGCTCTGAGCAAAAGACCAGTCAAACACTGAACATTCTGTGTGCATTAAAACATGCATTTCAGATTTCAGGCACTGCTTCATTGCTTGCTTACTACTGTGGACTTCTAAGCTCACAGAATTTTTGTGAGAAACCTACCCTTTCACACTTACCATTATAAGCAGAAGCAGTTTGTGCTTTTTGTGAGTAAGACTGCAAGTTCTACTGGTGAAGGGCAACCAGTGGCAACACTTGTATGCATTACAGAGTGTGATACTGCATTTATCAAGACATTAACATTCAAGTAAGAGACATACCACTTTATTAGGTATACAGTTTAATTTGGTAGAGCTAACATATCCTGTAGTGAGAAACAGTAACATACTAACAATAATTTTATCTAACATCTATAAATGCACTGATTCAGTAATGTAAACTGTATTAAACCAGTATCTACCTTTCCTTAAAAATATCTTACTGTCACTGACAAGATGACAGAGCTGTTCATTTAGGTGTAATAAGTGACTGCTAATAATAATAAGCAAACTGAACTGAATCCGAAAACTTAGACAACCCAAAGGGCCACTTGATTTAGCCTGATCTTCTACATACAAACCCTCTCAGAATTAATTCTGGGTGTATTAATACTGTTGTTTTTCTTTTTTAAAAACAAATCTACATTTGAAATTTGAAATAGATAGACAATCTACCTCAGGCATTGGTAAATTCTAACAGACCATGGCTTTCAACTTTCACAGTTAAAAACACATCTTGTCTATAGTCTGAAGTTATCTGCTTTCAAGTTCCATTACTGAAAAAAATTATCAACAAGAAAGGATAAAAACTTCTCTGAAGACAAATCGATAGACTCAAAGTCCTTTATAATTGTTCAGAGATATCCAAGTAAAGTGGAAAATAAAGGAAAAATAAAGGTTTTTGATGTTACAGAGAAAAATATGCCAATACATTATAGAAAGAAGCTGTACACTAAGAAAAGCACTCAAAGATCAATATGAAAGATATAAAAGGGTTTCAAAGGAAGAAATAGGAAAGAAAAATCAAGGACCCTGGCAAATTTTCTCTTACCTGTCAAGAGCAATGGCTGGAAAACTGAGGATGGTCACCGAGCAGAAGACTTTGTGCAGAAACTTGGCAATTCTGCAGAAGAGCATCGTATAGATCCACCAGCAGCAGTGTGGACTGGCACTAAGAGCAATATCAAAAGGCACACAGACTAGGCTGGCACAGATCCCCGAGCAGGCCAAATTCTTAATGAGTCTGTTTGTTACAGACTTAAGTACTGATGTTCTGCAAGTTGACCACAGCACCATGATGTTACCTGTAAGTGGAGACAGGAAAGATAAACAAAGCAAAAATAAAAATCACAGAATCATAGATACTTAGAGTTGGAAAGATCATCTAGTTCCAACCCAAACAAACAAGCAACCAACCAACCCCTCCACCCCCAAACCCAACAATAATTTTTACAGTTCTGAATGTCCCCTAGTCCTGCAGACAAAAATACTTGTTTGGAGTTTGCCAGGAGTCACTGATTTGAACCATCACACTGCTCAAACTAAACAGCCTGTAATGACTAGTGGCTTTATAATTCAGTTGACTGAAAACAATTATTCCCCAGCTATCTCTTCCCAGCTTCTACAGATAAATGAATTAGGGAATTTCAGAGGAAAATGCTTAAATAGGATATCCAAACATTGGTTTTAGATGCTTATGTTAACTCATGCATTAAATGAGCCTGAATATTCAAATATATAAATTTGCTAAAGTTTTCATATTTTACTAACTAGTGCATAATTCTTTTTAAAAGGTAAACATACACTGCAAGTAAATGTAAAGATAACCAAAATATAAATTAGTTTTAATCTGTTTGTGCTCTGCAAGTGCATCACAGCAGCTTACTTTTTCCACTGGCTACTTCACTGACACAGACAGGCCTGTGTGAAGCCACATCCAGAAGAACTTTGTCTTCCTCTCCCCGCCCCCAAGAGCTTCTATATATACAAAATGACCTGCAATTAAACAAATGGGGCAGGCAAAAAAAAATAAAAAAGACAATGCGCATAACTTCACAAAAGTAAGCACAGAAGGCAATTCACTTTTGGATATTCAAGCCCTACATATTTGTTTCAAATAGGGTGAATGGCTGACTGTGAAGCCAAAGTACAGAGAAAAATCAAATATACACAGTGAGAGAAAACAGCATCTTAAGCTGCTGACTGAGATATGAAAAAGCAGCTGCAGTCCCCCCTACTTCTCTCTGTTGACACTACCATTTTTCAGGTTGATTTTTCCTCTAAGCAGTAAAAAAAAAAACCACATAAAAAGCCAGCAAGGTCATATTCTTGTTCACATGGCTGATGTGTATACCAAATGGCAAGTACCAAAAAATACCAGAAAGTCAAGCTGTCTTGATAAAACAGTGCATCACTTCAATAGAAGCATGCAGCATTAACTTCACAATCCACCTCACAGATGTGCTATTTCAGTCTGCAGTTCATGAATTCAGAATTCAATTTTCTATATACTGTGTTGTGTCTTACGCAAATGTCTTTTTGGTAGCTGACAAAATATTGAGTTAAGTATTTAGTATCTGATGTGTTTTAAAGAATGGAATCATCATCTGGTTTTGGCAGGTGCTTTGGGCTTCACAATGTATTTCACAGGCAGTATTTAATCAGTTGTATTTAAAGCTTCCTAAGTTGCTAGGAGATATTCAGTCAACCAAACCACTTGCTTTCAAGAATATCTTTTAACTCTCCAGTTATTAAAGAAGTAGTTCTCATATATGTTACTACAACGCCCTGGAATAGGAGAGGAACTGGGTTGGGTGTTTTTTGTTTGGTTGGTTTGTTTTTTAACTTAAATCTTTCATCTGATTTGAATTGCACTGATTTTGTAACCTTACTTCCAAAGCAAGTTTCACCTCCGTTAGAGTGAATATAAATGAATGGAAAAATAAAAGAAATAAGAGGGTCTTTCATTAACACTTCAGAAACTGCTAGAGAACTTCTGAGCTATTCTTCAGGGTCCTACAGAGGAGTTTCATTCAATATTACAGATTCTCAACTGTTGAATTTCTTCCACAAATTACATCATATTGTCATTTATACATCAGAGTCACAAGGAAATGAAATTTACTAATCCTAAATAGAAGTGGAAAGAATAAAGTGTAAAATAGAAATACTGGTTCTAAGATGAGGAAGAATTCCTTAGACAGTCACAATAAAGTCAGAACCTGAGAAGGAAAGAACGGATTAGCAGAGAGAACTGTCTACTTGAAAATTAGTAAGTGAGTATCTCTCAGGGAAACATTACTTTTCTGCTTGCAACTATGAGTAACTTAACGAACCAGACCAGCTTCAGTATAGACTGGTAGATCTTTCTGCTGATACCTTCAAATCAAATATCCCCCTCCATGCATCTCAAAGCCACCTACTCAGAGAAAAAAAATTACACCAGAAACTTGCACAGCATTAAACATCGAGAAACTTCAGAACAAAACTGCATGCATTTCCTGTTTTGTTACTTCTCACCTCTCCTCAGCAACTCCTTTCTATAGAACAGGGTAACAACATTCCAAGCAACAAGGTAATTCAGCAAGCATTATAGCAATTGCACTCTGAACCTCTTCACAAAGTCTAGAGGCACTTTTCTGTTCTGTATGTATTAGTCATTCACTGTTGATCTGTTGCGGGAAGAAACAACAGACTTCGCACACAATTCAATGTGAATCAAGCAGAAGCCGTTAACTGCTTGCAAAGTTCGCCTTATATCACAAAACTCCTCCCCATTATGTAATTATGTAAATTGTAATTGGCTGCATGCACTGTCCACAATTCCTTTTACAGATTCTGGTTGGTCCTTCACATTTACGCCCAGTACAGCCCAGATCCGGGTCTCAAACGCAACATGTGTTTACAGTTTACATGCTGCTTCAGCTGTTTCACTTTTTTTTGCTGGGGCCCAAGGTGACCTTCAGCACCCTTGTAGAGGCCTAGATCCTGGGCCTGGCTTATCGGGAATCCACTGTTAGCAAGATGCACTCCCACATTGATCCTGTGAAAGATGCTAGTCTAACACCAGTATTCTCTTTGACTTAAAACTGTACTAGAGGCTGTTGCACACTCCTACAAGTGGGCAAAGCTGTCATTTTCTACCATGTGTTAATTTCTGTGATATTTCTGCTTGGTAACTGCTCTAGGGCTACATAACCCTGCATTCAGACTTCATAATGGGATTGTACTGGTTAGCTGGGAGGCATCTAGGGAAAGCTGGTGCAAACAAGCAGCTGGAAAACGTAGCACCTTGCTGTTTCCTTGAAGTCAATACTGCCCAGGCAGGTGTGTCACTTACAAACAATCATATGTGACAAAGCATATCCCATATTCATTGTATAGAATTTCACAACTAAAAAAGATGAAGTGTTTTCATTTAAAAAGGAAAAGCATACTTTTGGTCTTCTCAGAGAATGAGCTATGTGTACATACACCTGACGTTAGTTGACAAACTTATCAGCACACAGACTGAGTGAGCAGGAGGTAAGTATGCACCTTCTCTGTGACTTTGCAAAATTCTCAGACTAAAAGAGAGGAATAGGAAATAAGTAACCACTGAATGAGAAGCAGCTCTTTCCATGTTTAAAGCCTGCCAAACAAGGTTAAAGAGAGTTTATTTTATCCTCTTCTATTACTGGAACTATCAACATTCAATAAAACCTCCATGTACTCTCTACCAATTCCACTGTATTCAGATTTGAAAAGATGGTTGTTTCCAGTCACGCCTTGCTGTTAATTGAGACGTATCACAGATAAGCAGCCATACAGTACATGAAGTTGCACAGAAGTACACCAAGAAAGTAAATAAAAATGTTCAAGCACAAGCATGCTTCTAACCTTTGTAGTGTTTCACATTCTCTGTATCTGCAAGGAGTAACATTCTCTGAGATTGAAATGTTATCAGAATACATTAGCCTGATTCAAAGCAGCAAAAAATACTTCATTTCTCTTTCAAGTTATAGTCTCCTTGGATTTCACTGCCTGACACAAAGCATTGATGCCAGCATCAACAGGTGAGCTAGTTTTGAAATACTAGCTCTTAGCAGTATTTCAAATAACATGAAAGATTCTTAATAACACTTCTAGCAAACAGAAGGACAATCCCCATGGAAACCAGAGACAGTTACCTAAAACAAATGCATTTGCCATGCAATCATCAAAAAAAAAAAATAGGAAGAAGAAATAAGCTCTTTGTTGATTAACTCATGGAACCCAATCCATTAGCTGGGCTTGACATTCAGCTTACATTTTTGTTAACATTAATTGAATGTTAACGTAATTGAATCAAAACGAAGTCCACATTCTAGCAAAATCCTCCTCCTCACTGCTTGCTTTCCTCTGCTTTCTGGTTTCTCTCCTGTCCAGAGTGGGGTTCTCAGGATCCAGACATCTTTCCCAGCAAAGAGCCTCTGCCTACCCCACTCACATTCCATGCAGGGTTACAGGAAGGAGCTGGCAGCCCTCTTTATAATGAAACAACACAGGAAGCAATGAAAAAGGTTAAGAACTAGGCCATTAAAATAAAATAACTGAAAAAGTCACAGCATGATAAACTGGAAAAACTTCCCATGTTGAAACACCAAGATGATTACATTCCCAACCCTCAAATTCTTTCTTTCATACTGTTTTCTGAGGTATTTAAAGAAAGGGTTTTTTCCTCTGAACTTACTATGCTAAAAGACAAATCTCACTCAAAAAGTGGTTCACTGGAATTATTTTTGGCAACCCCTAACAGGTAGCTATCAAATATCCTTCTTATGTTAAAATGTATGTTGTTTACCTCTGAAGATCATCTGGACCAAACGCCTGCTCAAGCAAGGCCAAATTCTTGTAATTCTTTATAATTCTTGCATATTTCAGTTAAATAAAAAAACACAGTCATCAGACCATCAGAATTGCTTTTACAGATGAAAATTAGAACGTCCTGAAACCATATCTAAACTTTTTTAACATTCTAGCCGCCAGTGTCAAAATTCAGTGATAAAAAGAGCGGGCAATAACTTAATGTGGGTTTTTTTAGCATATTTATTTCCTTTTCAGTTTGTGCAGATGTGCAACCAGATGTTTCATATCCAAGATGAAGTATTCACTGCAAAAGAAGTACCTTGGAACAAGGCCTGCTGCATATCAAACCTTTTTTTTTTTTTTCTATTTCATAAAACAGGTGATCTCCTTAATTTTAAAATTGTATTTCTAACTGCTGGTCTTAGAATTCCCAATCACATGTTCCTACTTTCATGGTAAGTACTGACTTAGAAGTATAATATGTAAAAGACTTATCAACATGGAGTTCTGATCACCAAACTTGGCTCTACTGAACTGCATCAAGCGCAAATTTGCTCAGTATAGAACAGTTACTTGCAAACCATTTCAGTATAGATGCAAATTATACTGGATTTTTAGAGTGTTTATTTAGTGTGTTTCTGCTCCCAAGAAAGTATATAGTTATACAGTAGAAGAGATTTTAGGGAAGGAGTTAGCTCATAGCAGCTTAGTCCCAGAAAATAGACATAAGATTTCCTTGTAGAAACAGTTAAGTCATTGACTTTTGTTGCAGTATTGCCTAGGGTTAGTCCAAGGCCAACACCTGCCTAAACAATCCACTGACAGCATCTCTACTCTGCCTTGTTGTGAAGATGGAGTAAAGTTAGGAAACACATTTGAAGAAATTTAAAATTGTTCTTACAGCAAGCAGAACTTGTGTGCTATGGTGGTATTTGTAATGCCAAAATCACTTTGGTACATAATCATTAATATAATTCCATTTCTGACATCTTTACTGTTGCCCTTTGTAGTTTATAAATTTATTATCTGTTGGCAGTTTCTAAATTAACTGCATCATGCTAAAATCTAGGATACCCACTGCATTTCTCTTCCAAATACCTATTGAAGGGAGATAAGAAAGTGCTGCACTGGTAATTCTCCACTTCTTCATATCCACTGCCACATCTTCCCAACTTTTATTGTCCCATTAAACAGGATTTCTGGGCAGCGACAATAATTTTCTCCCTTTTGATAAACTACAGTCCTTCAACAGCTGCCATGATCATTTTGACCAATCAAGGAAACAACCCAAACCCCCTTATTTTTCTCAAGTACAGTCAGCCTCTCTGAATTCTTTGTCTCTGTTTTAAACTGGATATCCTCAAAGAACCTGAAACTCTTTAGGCTCCTTGGAAGGAAAAAAGTTTAAAGAACATTGTGTCTGCAACTTTAGGATCTTGGATCACTCCCACATCAGGAAACATGACAAATGTATAGCATTACCTTTGAAACCTAAGTTAGGAAATTAAAAAAAAAAAATGAAAAAAGAATGTGCAGATTTACTGCCCTATTCATCAGAGGAATATAAATCTTTTTAAAGTTATTAACTTCTTGAATCACGGTGCCTAAGGGACCAGCTTGTTTTATTTATTGTGAAAACATATCAAAAAATTTTTAAACCCAAGGACTTTACATGACCCCCACGAGAGTCCCCCATGACATGATGTTGTGGTTTAAGCCATAAAATCAGCCACGCAGTTTGTTCACTCACTTCCCCCTTTTTCTTCTCTCTGCTCCTGGAGGGATGGGAAGGAGAATCG
>JAOEHY010023501.1:0-15789 GCA_025447955.1 Psilopsiagon aurifrons | reverse complement strand
CTTCAGATATTGGAAGGCTGCTATGAGGTCTCCACGCAGCCTTCTCTTCTCCAGGCAGAACAGCCCCAACTTTCTCAGCCTATCTTCATACAGGAGGTGCTCCAGTCCCCTGCTCCCTTGAAGTGCAGGGCGGTGAGCTTGCTGCACACTCTTCTCACTGCCCTGAGGAATAAGTGTCCCTGTATAATGCATCACCAGTCCCACAGCATTTCTGTTTAAGATGCAGAAGATGGGTGATGTTTTCATTAAAGCTTCTGTGAGAAAAAGAAATGTTGTTCCTGAAAAATTAAAGCAGTAAGTTGGTATGTGGATATGCTATTCTTTTTCTCCTGTAATGTAGATGTATCCTGGTTAAAAAGGAGCTTTGCTATATTCTGCTTCATCATTCTTGTCATTCATGATGCTGACTCCATAAATATTCACTATATTTCTGCTCTTGCATAAGTTAGGAAGAACAGACAGACTAGGTGTAGAGTTCAAAGCCTCCTGCACATTCAAGCAAGAACACAAAACTGATTCTAAAGCAAGGAGCTGAGCCACATAAAGAGCACCTTTGTGCAGTGGTGGTCCCTGGCAAGATATTTGCAGTGGGGGGCTCCAGGGCTCTCTATGAGGAGAAGAAGTGGGGTTCCAGACACTTCCATTTGGCTCCAACAGACCCACATCAGGAGATTATTGGGTCTGTCAGACAAGTGGGTAATGCCTCTGTGGAAACAGATTTAAGAAAGGACAAGGATGCTGGAGAACAGCTGAGGAATAAAAGGTGAGAATCAGCAGTGTGAGCCCAAAGGAGAGAGAAGGAAGATCTCCAGGCATTGGAGTAGGTGTTGTCCTGCAGTCCACAGAGAGAAACATGGTGAAGCAGATATCCACACTGCAGCCTATGGGAAGGACCCATGCAGGAACACTTCCCAAAGAAGGGCATAGGGAGGGATGTCATGCCAGAGCATAAGAAGGAGTGGCAGAGAGGAGCAGTTAGGTAGTGACCATAACCCTCATTCCATCACATGGGATAAGGATGTTGGGGGAGTCAGGAGTGAAGTTCAGCCTAGGAAAGGGAAGGCTCTTTTTTTTATTTTTTTGCCTTTCTCATTACCAATATCTATTTTAGTTGCCAATACATTAAATGAATTTTCTCCAAGTTAAATCTTTTCTGCCCATGACAGTAACTGATCAGCAATCTACTTTTATCCCAACCTAAAAGCTTTTTCATCCTCTGTTCTCCTCCCATCCTATAGATGAAGGAGAGTTAGTGAGCAGCAGGGTGGGACCGTGGCCCTCAGCCAAGTTTTACCCACCACATCTGTGAATATAGATCATTGTTTCTGAACCTCAATCATGACTACTCTGACCAGTCTTTGGGCCACACAATAATAAAAGAAATCGTATAAAGTAGCAAAGCATTTTATATCTGCATCACATTTTGAAGACTGCATAAGAAGAAAGATCATGGCAAATTCTGGAGTTAAGTGTTTTCCACACCCTGTCACTATGTTTTGAAACCACCACACCTATGTGATCTCAGATCATCCTCTGCCCAGAGTACAGTTGTGTCCCTGTTTGGGACTGAGGTGTGAAAAACAAGGCAATCTGTACAAGCAATGGGAGCAGCTACTATTGGTCACCATGGGCAAGCCCTGCCTAGGGCTCTCCCAGCCTCAGGGCAAGGCTCAGTTCCATGTCTCCCCAACAGTCACCTATCCTTGGGTGTCCATGTCACCAACCCCACCACCAGTACAGTGCCCACGGTGACATGGTTATTGCATTGCTGGGGCTGGGAGGGGAGAGCTCAGAAATGGCACCAACTGGGTGTTATTCTGATTCCATATCTTTATGTTGATTACCTTTGAATGTTAAGTAACATGCAGTTATGCTGTGTGCTGCAGATTTTTTTATAGGTTTTTAATAGTGACTGAGTATGCGTTTAACAAGTGGTACAATACTTCTAAAAGAGACATTAAGAAGTTTCCAGTTGTAATCAGGTAAGATTCATGCTGTATCCCACTTCAGACTGGAATCATCAACAAGAATGCATTCAAGCTCTTCTAAGTATTCATTGCTGTTATTAACATGGCTAAAGCTTGTAACTCCTGCATGAATGAACATGCTAAAATAATAAGCTGAGACTCATTAAACTTTTTCCTGAAAATCCAGACTTTTATCCTGCAAGGCTATAGGTCTCTGGTACAGTGCATATGCATGCCTTTTTCACTTGTTCTAGTAGAAAAGATAAAAATTTAGGATTAACTTTGTTTAGTTACAGAAATCAAAGGCTGTGGAGACACCCTTCAATATAAACACAGTGAAATCCTCAGTCATGACTCCATAACTCTGCACTTACAGATCTGCGGGCTCACACTATGACTGTCTGCCACTTAACCTGCCTTCAGCTCCATTACCTGTATGAGAGAAAGGGAAATGAGATACTGTATGACTAAGACTTATTCACCATGATGCTGCATTGTTAGCCCAGCGTGCATTGCCCTCTGGAAAATGTTCTCAAGTCCCACAGTTTCAATGTAGCTTTAAACGCCTTACATGGCAAAGACAATACAGTAAGCCTCAAATGGTGTTCCAGGTCAATTGTGGAAGACCCTGTGGTTTTCTGTTACCTTTAATGGGATGTTAAGTGCTGGCTAAAATGTATATTCATTATTAACACAGCAACCAAAGGCTGCATTTTATTTCAGCTTTTATTACCATTATTTATAATCAAACTAAATGCTTTTAGTTACAAGCCAGTGAGAAATTTAATTTGAAAAAAAAAAAACCCAACCAAAAAACAAACCATAAAATCTGAATGTATTTATATGGAACATTTGCATATGCAGTGTTACCCTCACTACTTTTTAGAGAGGAAGTAGAGAGAACTTCAGGTCTCCAGTTTCTAGACTGAAATTGGAATTCAAATTAAAATCATATCACTAAGTGATCTGTCATGACTTATTGCATATCACATATGACCCCCTATTGCATTTTAATTAATTACTCATTTATTAAGTATAATAATTCATGGTTTATTTATATCTTGTTTTTCCAGTAAGTGCTTAAGTCTCTTCAGAATAGACCCTTTTCTTCAGTTATGCTGTACATTCCTGAAGTAGTTTAGCTAATTTTGCTACAAAGTGATGGCATTCTTTCATTATTATTTTGTTTCTGAGTCTCCAGATAATTTCTGCCAGTACTCCACACTCCATGTTGAATTGCGATAAACATCTGCATCTTTCCATCTTTTAGGGAAACACTATTACTTTTCTCACTACAACAGACAAGTAAAACTTGTCTCATTCCGCATAACAAAAGTATCCACTTGACCACTACCATTAAGAATTCCAGCATTCACCAAAAACCAGCATTTTTTTTTCCATGAGATTGTAACACAGCCTTTCAATATTACCGATGTAAACAGTATAGATAGAAAGAAAACCTCCATTGCTAGGGAGAATAGCATTTAGCTAGTATTGCATTTTCATTTCTAGCAATCCTGGGATGTAACAAAATATCTTACTTACAGACTCCCTCCTAAGGAAAAGATAAAATCATTGGTGTTCATTAATGCTCCCTAACTATGTATCTGTTAATCTGCATGGGATAACAACCAAATCTAAAATAATGACTTAGGTTTGCATTCATTAATTAATTGTTCTTTTTTAAATCCTAGCTTGATGAGTGTGATGATTATTTATGCATATGTTCATTAATATCCTTTCCTGTGCAGTGTGAGAAGCAGGTAACTGAATTGTGATATAATGCTTACAAAGTATTTATGACCATATTTTCCTTGCTTGAAACAAGTTTTGCCAGCTGATTCCTTTGCCTGTGCAGCAGCCTCAGGGGTAGTGCTCAAATCTAAATACTATAGTTTCTTTAACTTCCAAAATAGAAACACGTATCAGAAATTCCTTATTATGGTTTTTTTTTTTTTTTTTTTTAAATAATGCAGGTATTTGTCCCAGAAAAGATATTTCTGCCAAGAAGCCCAATGCAATGCACCCAATGCACCTAAACGCAGCTTTAACTTAACTGTGCAGAACAGCAACCTGCATGCCTTGACGCAATCCTTGTAAAAAGGGCAAACTATAACTCTATGTACCATGTTCCCTGTTTTATGATTTGAACATATAAAACCATAGAAGTAACAGAAAAAATTCAATTCCCATGTTTCATTTCAACTAGTAAGACAACAAAACTCTCCCCTCTCACCCATATCCATAGTCTAGTACTCTAAATTTGGTGGGTATTAAGGCACTAAATGATTCAAGAATTTTGAGCGAGTCTAAGTTGATTGAAATGCCACGTTTTAGTGAAGCATTTTAGTTATTCTAACATACATGATCAGGAATGTTATACTTGCAACTTTTTACTTTTGTGAAGATTACTCTTCACTCTGCACATTAGGAATTAATTGGGGTCATACATGTATTCTACGGGTCAGCCCAGCTTTTCTTATCCAGAGGGGTCAATTCATATGAAGATATAATATATATGCCAAAATTATAGACAACAGTAGAGGAAAATGAAATGTCAGATTTTTATATATGTCATTTGCTAGTAGCCACCAGTTGCTGCCATTAATTTCACAGGTGATTTTTTCTTACAAGCTCTCTGACATAACGGGGAAAACTGTTGTAGTTCTTTGTGGTGGGAGCTGTGGCAAACAGAAGTATTTTTGTTTACCATATTGTCTATAAGTGGGATCAATTTTTCTACCTGTCAGAAAGCTCTGGAGCTGCTCATTAGAATCCAGGTCAAAATATATCTGATCTACCTGATATGAAAATTGTTTTCATGTACAGTTGTAGAATAAGTCATACTACATTATTGTTACCTTAGTAAAATTTCTTCCTCATCATTTCCTTTCTTTTGTTAACTATCACTTGTCTAGCATCTGAAGTAATGTGAGTCTCTCAAACCAAACCAGTATTTACCCTAGTATGCAAAATAGTTTTGCATATAACATTTTAAAATCTACAGTACATTAACAATTGTTGAAATCTCCCAAACTATAGCACTCCTGTTTTTACATAAAGTGTCAATTATATGCAGGTGTTTGTATAAGAGCCAGATAATGTGATTTTTCCCACTGATTCTAGAAGGAGAAAGTATCTTGGATTGTCAAGGTCATGGAAATTTCCACACACAGATGCATATTTTAGAAGGTTTTATAATTTTTGCAATGTTTGACTACTGCAAGACCATTCTGAGATTCATTATGCATTGGTAAACAATGTTAAGGAATTGCTCCATGACCAAAAGTGTTTTCTTGATGGTTCCTAGTTCTGAATAAAGAAAAAGCATAAGTGGAAGTGAATAAAGGCAAAGTAATTTGAGAAATTTGAAATTATGCTCTCTTTGCATTGTATCTATCTATTTGGATGGACTCTTTTTTGTCTAGTTTTATGACTTGTGTATGTAACTCCTGACAAGATAAAAATATTCAATTGATTTTTTAATAAACACTACTTCCATAAAGCTAGGAAATACTGTCCTATTTTATAAGGAAATCAGTAAAGAGCAGGTACATTAAATAACATGACTATGCAATGTAGAACACCATAGTTGAAACAAATATGGAATATGTTTGCTTCCAATTTCACCATCTTACTCCTTTGTAACAATTTTCTCTTGCCTTTTTTCCTCTAGAGGCAATTATGCCACAGTTACCTATTATACAGATCTGTTAAGCCCTGCGTGTGATTCGGAGACTTCAGTTTATTAATGGTGCCCATTTACAGGTGGCAGTAGTATGCTGCAGTCACCATTTGCTATATGTAGCCCTGCTCATTTTTTATACAAATCAAAAGTGATGTTGGAGGACTGGGGGAACATATGGTTAATTATTTTTTCCAGACATCCTTTATCTTTTCTCATGGAGTCATTCTTCACCTACAGCTGGAGCATAAGGTCTCTTATCTCTGTGTTTTGTCATCTGTGGCAATAATGAGTTCAGCATTTTAGTTTTTACCCATTGCATTTACTTTATTTGTGAATTCTTTTACATTCTTCATGAATTCTACTTTGACTAACTGGAATTAGAGAACCTGCATTTCTGTGGCTGGAAGAAATTCAGAGGCACTGCCATCTTTAGATATCCTGAGCACAATAGCACTGAATCTTCCTCTTTGCAACAGGTGCAATTCATTAGACTTATCTAATGCATGGCACACCCTCCCCAAATGGCACAGACTGACTAAGTGTGGGTTTAGGAATGAAGAGCCAGGAATTCTTCAAACTGGAATTGAATGGACTCCTCTTAGTGTGGGATGCAAGCTACTGATAAATTCTTCCTTGCTGATTTTCCATGTGCACCTTCTTTTGTTTATTTGCTACTTTTTTCACTGATAAAAAAAAAAAAAATAAAATAGGTGCATTAGTTCTACATACTGCGAAAGTACTATCAGTCCATTAAACATAGTATGCACCCATAGAGAAAAGGCACAGATTCCCCCCAAAAGAGTGGAATCTGGTGTTCAGCCCTCCCAGAAAACCTCATTGGTACTGTGGAGAGGTTCTCTTTGGAAACAAAGAATCCCCTTTATTTCTTCGTCTTACTGGTTTTGTATTTTCACATAAGAATGCAGTCAACAAATGCATTTCCTGTTTTACTTAGAACACATATAAGGTGGTTGAAATTTTTTCATTATTTACTGATAGAAAAGGCAAGTAAAAAAACAAACTTTCTCTTTAAGCCAAATCAGAACATTTTGAAATATTTTGTGTCATTTGTCTTCAAGACAAAATGTAATAAACTTTCACTATCAGTTTATTGCCTTTTAATTATTACAAATGTGTTTCTGCCCTCACAGATAAATCAAGATACCTAAAAACCAGTGTGTCACACGATTCAGTGTTGGTTTTCCTCTTATGTGCTTGGATAAGCAATGGGTCCTGAAATACACAGTCTTGCACCCACCAAGCTTTAAATGTTTTCATTAAATTTAATTGAAGATATAAGTAAGTAGAGTCAGATAATTAAAGGAAACTGAATTTTGCTTCATTTCCCATTTGTGAATGCCATAACATGTAATTATGGCTTTTTCTAAATCTCCATCCATTTTGGATAAATTAATTTGGAATTTTTATTTAATTTTTTTTAAAGGTCAATTCCCATGATTTCATTCAAAATTTTAAACATTAATAAATTATTCAGGATAATTCACCTATATATAGGTATATATATGCATATATATATAGCACATCTTAAAAGAAAGGAATAAAATAAATGACAGAAGCTGGGCTTAGAAAAATTAATTTCATTATGACTGTGAATTGCCATACTTCCAAATGTGTGCTTTAAGTTTTTCAAAATTAAGTACATCCTTGTATTTTAAATATAAATCTTCACTTTTTGAAAAGACTGCATACCAGTCTCTGCAACAAAACTGTCTTGTATCTTTTTAAAAAGATGTGTATGCGTGTACGAATTGCCCATTTTTTTCTTAGCTATGCATTCATTTTAGCTCTTCTAATCGTGACCTTAAGTCTCCTTTCTGTTTGTGGGTTGCGTCCTGTTTTCCTCTCCCTTAGGGTGATGTGTAGTTCTAGCAAGAGAAAGGTCAAATTGTGATCAGGAGAAGCATAATAACTTCACATATCAGTGTACATTTCTTCTACTTGACAAACGATCATAATTCCTCATGAAAATTCCCTGCATCACATGGTCCCCTTTGACCTTTTGGTCAATAAATAATGCATTCTCTCTAAAGTAATTGGACTGCCTTATTTGGCTGTAAAATCCCTTATACCAGAAAGTGTGATACCTAGGACAGTGAAAAATTACATTGTGGAAAAGCTCCAGTTTAACCATGGCTTTTGGATGAAGACAGATTCCTTTGTATAATCTTTCTTTTGCGCTACCCAAGAATTTGATCTGAACCAAATCAAAATACCCAGCATTTCATAGTCCAAATGAAATTGCTTCTTTTTGAAGATAATTTGGAGAAGTATCTAGACTAAAAAGGATTTTAAATCTCAACATAATTTTGGGGGCTCTTTTATCACTGCAAACTGACTCATCTGGGGACTGTACATTCATAATTTACTGCGTTATCAATAGTAATTTGTTAGCTGTCTCACCTCACCTCCCCCCTTCAAGCTGGAATTCAGTGTTAGACCTACCTTACAAATTCACAACAGAATTGAAGAAGACCTTTTCTCATGCCAGAAGATAAGACTTTTCATAGGTTTTAGGACTTATTTCTGGGTTTAAGGAGAGACTACAGGAGTATGTGGAGGATTTAGCACTATTATCCATTCTAAGAGCAAAATATTCTATACTTTAAGATCAATGGCAACATGAACCAGGGCAACAACCAATACTGTAGGATTTCTTTCTGCTTTGAAAGATTTTGTTCCCACAAATAAATGATAATTTCTATTTATTTGAAGAACAGGATCAAGACCACAATAAATAAACTGCAATTGTTGAGCCCATTTCTTCTAGTATTTTGGTATTTTTAGTTATTTTAGTATTTTTCTTCTGTAAAATGGAACTTAAATTTTAAATCCTAGACTTTCACATGGCTGTATTTCAGCATTTTCTAAGGAGATGCTTGATCTAATAGGTACTATTTATTTTTTAACTTTAACTCAGAGTTAATAAAGTGTTTTGCCTGGAAAGAATACATTATATTTCCTACAGCATGGTACTGAGTTCTTCAGGAACACATAAATCATACTGAAACAGACTGTGATGCAATCACACAGTATTGTTTCATGATAGACTGCTGTGTCGTAACTGAGAATTCACTTTTGAGAAAGTACCATTTTTCTTTGCTTTCTAGGCTTTGTTTTCTTTCCCTTTATTTTTTTCATAACAAAAACTGTACCTGAAACTGCTAAGGCTTAAAGCCACCAGGAAATTGCCCTGAAACTGAAAACCTCCAGGAAATTGAATGGACATACTGCACACAACATCGAAGGTATTATGTCTTGGTTCTGTTTCTTGGGTTTCAGTGTTGACGTTTTTTATTGTACCCAGCCACAGGTACAGTTTTCTGAACACAGAGTTTTGACTAACTTTGAGGACAATAACATTAGACATAGCAGGTGGAGTTCTCATACTGCACAAAAGGTTATTTACTCTCCCCAGTATGCCTACTGTTGAAAAATATGTTGCCTATAGAGAAAACATCTATAAATATCTTAGTAATATACTGTTAAGAAGTGGTACTGGAAGGGAGATATTTAGTCTTCCATCCAATTATTTCAGGGAAATTCAGCAAAGCTCCCAATGCTCTGATCTTATCAGATATCTGGTGGATATAAGATTTTATAAAACACTTTAAAATATGACAGAGACTTGGGTGGCATGGTTTAGTGGGAGGTGTCCCTGCTCATGGCAGAGAGGTTGAAACTAGATGATCTTAAGGTTCTTTCCAACCCTAAATATTCTATGATTCTATGTATTCCAAATCCTGAGAGTAACCACTGGTGTAGTGAAGTTTTGCTCTACTGCACAGATCTTCAGCTGAGCCCCTGTCAAACTTTTGTTGAGACACAAAGACCTAAGACAATAATTCCAGTACTTGCCTTTCCTCTTACCAAGGATCAGTACAGTATTTCTGTAAAATCTGAAGAGGTCAGACATGGTCAGGTCCTCGTGGCTGTCCAGCTTTTACTAGTTTCTGGGTCATAATCCTTTCCAGATGGATTGTGTTTCACCAGCTCTTTACAGTTGGCCATAAAAATTTGCTTTATACCACATGCTTCTGCTTTTGCAATCTGCTACTTTATTTGCTCTCTTTACTGTACCTGTGAGTGCAAACCTCCTCTTACAGCAATCGCCAGATCTTCCTTCTCTGAATGCAGTAGAAAGATTTACATACAGAGACCACCTTAGTCATGATGAAAAATGCATTTTATCCATATCTGAAACAAGGGCAAGAAGAAAAGAATGTCCTTATTCTAGTTCTCAGTAGTGCATTTCTGAGAAGACATGATCCCCACTGAATGAAGTCTGATCTTCAGAGAAGTTAACAGAAAAATCCTGTTAGGGTGTCAAGCAACAGTCATGTTTTACTGTATAATAATATATTTGTAAGGAATCCTGAAAACACTAAGAAGAAGGATTATCATGCTAGGCTATCTATAAATGGTGGGACACGTCTGGGACATTTTTGAGGAACCAGAAACATCGTCAGCACAACCTACAGTAGCAAAATAGACCTTGTGATATTTTCCTGGTGTTTGATGAGGCACCTAATTTGCAGATAAAGAAGATATTCACCCATTTAACCTTAGGCATTAACCTGTGTCAAAAGGCTGGTCTGGTAGCTCCCAGTACAGTCAAGAGAGGATGAGTTCATTACAGAAGGCCTGTGAGCTCCAGCTCTGAGGGATCTGATATCATCTAGTGGATGACGGGGAAGTCCACAGACTAGCCTTCAAGGTGGGGTGGCAAATATGGTATGCTATCATCAACCCCTGACACCAGATTTGACATTCTTCTTTGTTGAAAAAATCAAAATGTGTTATCGAAAAGCTGCTCTGAATTGTATAGAAACTGAAGAGTGATAAAAGTATTATGCTTTATCACATACTTTTTTTTTTTTTTTATTTATTCTTTGGCTTAACATCAAATTCATGTGGGAAATGGAAGTGTTTAAAACCCATTAGAAGTAACTTACCTTTTTCTCAATCAGTTCTTTCTTATTTCACATGAAAAACATTTGTGAAAGATTTGTAAAGTGGAAAGAAAATAGAAGAAATACATTTCTTAAGTCTTCTGAAATGTGGAAGTGGGAAAAAGCAAATAAAGTAAAAACAGAATTCTTGCATTTAATGCTTTATTTTCCTGATTTTTAATACAGCAAAAGGAAAAAGTTATGCAAGGGGAAGGAAAAACTGTCTGAAACATACAGGCTAATGTAAGAAATTGAAAATTAGTTTAATTTTGGTTTGCTGGATGGAGCAAAATATCATTTGGATCAAAATGAAAGCATTTGGCTTATTTTGTTAATTTTTTTCTGTTTGTTTTATTTGTGAGTGCTGGGAAAAGTTAAGCTGGTAAATGCTTAAGCAGGGCAAATAAGGTGCTGTGAAGCATTTCTTCAGTCAATCCAATCTGATTCTTTTTTGTCCATGAATTGCAAAACAGCACCTTCCTCTGAGGTGCAGACCTTAGCTGAGAGGTATGAAGCATCTCCTGCCTTTCTCCTTTGGCTACAGTATTACATATTTTCTTCCTCTCTGTTTTGCTTACAGTCCACTGAGACAGGTTCCAGATCTGGCAGGGCTGGTGAAGCCAGAGACCATCTGTGGCCACTCCCGTTCATGTCTCATACCAGTTACCACCCCAGGCACCTGCTGACTGCGTTGCTCATGGGACAGGTCCCTAACCCATGGCAGGCTAAAATGGACCAGAGCTGTTAAGGTTATTTAATCTAGTTATGCAAACCAGGCTCATTCATTCCCAAAATAGTTTATTGAACAATCCTTTAAGAAGCTCTGCTTGCAATGGTGGTTTTCTTAGGATGGGGGGAGTTGATAAGCTTTAGCAGGGAGCTATGGCAGAAAATTTTCTGCCACTCCTGATGGGCAGGGTTAAAGATGTGAGATTTTGGCTTCATGAATTAATGACACATTATCCTACAATAATGAGGACATCAATAAAAGAATGGCACCATGAAGCCAATTAGCTGTTTCTTTTGTAAAATTTCTTTTGTAAAATGGGACAAACCTTTTCTCAGAAATTATTTGCACTCAAGAATGATGACAAAACAGATGATTATGCTTGTTTAAATGTTGACGGTCTGACAAGAACAAAGCCTGTTTGAAAAATGCAAGTCCTTTTTTTACCTTGCCACATGAACATTTTGAGCAAAAGAATCTGGCACTGGAAAGAATGTGCCAAGACCCACTCACAGTAGCACTTATTTACGCAGTACAATATGTTCATACCATCGAGACCTTGCTCTCTGAAATACACACCTCATCTTGAAAATTGTCGGTAACTACAAGAAATGCGATGTTAAAAACCCCCACACCTACTGTTCAAGAATTGCTGCTTCAGTAATGTATCTTCACTGAGCAGAATTGCTAATTTATACCTAACAAATAAATAGCATCTGCCAGACGTACTTTTGCTGTCATTAAGCTCTAGGAGAAGTATCGGTTGGTTTACATGTGCTCTGAATGAATTCAAAATAAATAACAAAGTCTGCTGATGCCTCCAAAGAACAAACAGCTGCCACTGTTCACATTATTGCTTTGATACAAGAATCTGCTGCTTAAATGGTAATGACATTAAGCCTACAATATTTTCTTGATGTGATTATTCTTATTTTTGCATTGTCTTTTTGCATTTTTCAGTTTGTGTTCCAAAGGTGTAACAGTAAGCCATAAACCATATTGCACCATATTAATGAAAATTTAATGTGATTCAAGTTAATTTTGAATCCCATAGCTTGATGGAGTTGCTTTTCCCAAAGGAGAACAAGTAAAAATTCAGTGAGAACAGAAATAACCCATCACTGAGAAAAGGGATTTGTACTGACCTAAGTATGCATACTTGTATCCATCCACGTGTGGCTCTTTATAATGAAAGCTTTTCCTAAACATTGTAGATACATATCAGCCCCAGAATACATGCCTATTTGTCAATGCCAACAGCTGTTCTGGTACCGTCTTCTCTTAGGTATATATAGACATATACATGCATATATTATTAATTTATTATTAGCAAAATAGAAATGGATACTATAAACTGCAATCATGGTGGACTGCCATTTCTTGAAAGGATTCCTAAAATTACCTTGGAGAAAGCTGCAGAGAGCAGGAATAGAGATGGAGAGTTCATCACAAGGCAGATATAAGGGAGACTCAGAAGCCATAGCCTCAGCTGGAGCAAATTACTGTAGCTTTGCTGAATTCTGTACCCCTCCAGCCTTTCTACAGTCATATCCTTAGCCTCAATAAGCAAGGCAAGGCAGCAATACAGCTCCCTGAGAATAGGGGCTGAGAAGGCAAGAAATGGAGTGAACTGAAACTTTCCCCCTTACCACGCACAACAGCTTGAGGACTACAGTGAGGAATTGGCCAGCTTTATGTAGATGAGGGAGATGTCACATTACAATTTTATTTGGAATCTTAACTCAGGTAGTAGTAGGAATATTTTATTCTGGTAGCATTTAGTATGTCTGAGAATCACACAAATTGACTTCTCTCCATACCTAAACTAAACCTGAAGTTTTCATCAAAGACTCACATTTGATGCACCCCTCTGCATACATTTCATAACTAGTTTATTCTGTGAAGGCAGAAGCATTTAAAGAATGTCAACCTCCCACTATGCGCAATACTTTGTAAATACTGACCAGATTAAAAAATTGTTGCAACAGACATCTTAATTTTCACAGATTTCATTAGAGTTTAAAAAAAGCATTTCATTAGCACCCTGCTTTCACACTTTACAGCGTGAATGAGGCGGAGTAAATATTCTCTGAACATGCAGTTCAAAAATACTCCAAGAGAAGAGAAAGCTGAGCGATGGTACGAACCAAGAAATGTAGCAGTTACACAGTGGAGTGCTGTGATCTCTATGCTTCTAGAGGGTTCAAAGCAACAGACCCAGCTCAGCTGGATAATATTCAGCCTTATTCTGTCCTACCTGCATAATAGGAAGACCTCTTGCCTTCACAAGTTTATGTTTCGAAGCAAAGATGCATTCTTCAGGGTAAAATAAATCTCCTTGATGTCCTATTAGCCACCAAAGCCTTCTTTCTTTTTTGTTGTTTTAAATGGCCAAGCAAGCCTTCCCCATCTTGCCCTCTCCCTCACCCTGGAATCAACAGCACTTGCTGCTTTCAGAGCTGCATTTGAACAAAATGAAGGATTTATCACTACTGTGCAATGAGATAAAACAAAGCTGGTACCATCTGTAAAATAACAAGAGCTTTCAAACACCTACTAGAACAAAGAAGGAAATAAAACATTTCAGTTTTAGCTATTCCTGTCCTTTGGTGTATAATATGGTACAGTTCACGTCAGCATGTCTTTTTAAAATGAAAGGCTGTCAACCTGCTTACTGCAGTGTTGGAACAGATTTGGTCAATGAGGGAAAGGATGGGAGGGAACAGATTTGGTGAATGAGGGAAAGGATGGGAGTTACAATTAAGTGCTCTGCAAATGAAGGTGTTCACTGAGCAGCAGAAAACAAAAGGGGAAGTCGGTGGGTGTGAGAGGATGATGGAGGAAGAAGGCAGTCCTAGGAGACTGAGAGATGGTACGTGCTGCTCCTTCAGACATTCCTAAATCAGTGTGTAAATATCTCTATACATTGAAATGTGAAGATCCAAAATGAATAATTGTAAATGAAAACTTGGTGAAAGAGTTATTCATTATGCATATGCAAATGCTGTCTCTATCTACAGAATTCTTGTTGAATTAAATACCTTATTAGTAAAACGTCTGCGTTTCATCAGAATAGTGCCCATAGAAGCAGAGGTATGTAGAAATATCCAGTATTTGTCTAATGCGCGCTGACATCTACTCCTTAAGTTTAATTGAAAGCTCTGTTTAAAAGACACTTAAAATTATTTATGTGTTTTATTCAATACTTACAATACACAACCAAGATATTGCATTTTCACAAAGCTCCCATCTAGACTGGTGCCCTGGTTTTTGCTGGAATAATTTTCTTCTTAGTAGCTAGTCAAGTGAAGTGTTGTGCTTTAGATTCAGTAAAAGAATAATGTTGGTAACACACTGATGGTTTAGTTGTTGCTCAGTAGTACTTATCTAAACCCAAACTTTTCTGATTGTCCTCCCCATCACACTGTGGGGGCAAACGAGCAAGCAGCTGCATGGTACTTACCTTCTGACTGGGGTCAAAACAAGGCAGATGGAGCCAGAATCAAGATTTTTTTTTTTTTTTTAAACTTTGATGTTTTTTAACCTCTTTAGTACACAAGCACACAGCATCAAGTGTCTTCTTTTACAGCTTTATCTCCAGCCAAATGATCAAGGCACACAACTGGGGGAAGGCACATTTCTACCTCCTTAGTCTCTGAAGCATGCAAAGAATCCTTTCCTGCACTGCTAAGGCGATGCTGTGTCACCTCTGGCATCATACTGAGTCTCTAAGGGTTTAGGAAGGCCAGGGCCATATCATATCACTCGTCATGCTTCATGGCACAGATTAGACGCATAAGAACAAGCATGCCCAAGGAACGAAAGATCGCTCAGTCTCACCTCTGTGCCTGGCAAAATCTTGGAGCAGATTCTCCTGCAAGGCATGCTAAGGCACATGAAAAAGAGCAAGGTGCTTGGTGACAGCGAACATGGCTTCAATAAAGGGAAATTCTACCTCACCAATTTGGTGGCCTATTATGATGGAGCTACAGAACTGATGGACGGGAGTTGAGCTGTTGAAGCTGTCTACCTCCACTTGTGCAAAATGTTCAACACTGTCTCACATGACATCCTTCTCTCTAAATTGGAGAGATATCAATTTGATAGGTGGACCACTCGGTCAATAAAGAACTGGCTGGAGGGCCATACGCAAAGAATTATGCTCAATGGCTCAATGTTCAGCTGGAGACCAGTAACGAGTGGTATCCCTCAGAGATCGGTGTTGGGACCGGTCTTGTTCAACAGCTTTGTTGGTGACATGGAGACTGGGATTGAAGGCACCCTCAGAAAGTTAGGCAATGACACCAAGCTGTGTGGTCCGGTCGATACGCTGGAGGGAAGGGATGCTATCCAGAGGGATCTTGACACGCTTGTGAGGTGGGCTGATGCCAACCTGATGAAGTTTAGCCATGACAAGTGCAAGGTCCTACACCTGGG
>JAOEHY010023500.1:0-37593 GCA_025447955.1 Psilopsiagon aurifrons | reverse complement strand
AAGGGGTTAATTAAGGGTGGCTGAAAATACGGCTTTACTATAAATTCTAAAGTATGAATGTTTTCTAGAGAATATGTTTTTATCCATGTGAGATTTGCTAATCTCAATTTGTAGGTAAGTTTACTGTTGACTGTGAATATCTTTATTTTGGAGTAATAATCTGAAGAATGGTTATGCTGTTATGATCATTGCAAAATACTAGTGCAAAGGTGATTACTTCCTGTTAAACTTAAGTCAAAAGATGAGTAATTTTCCTGTTCAGCCTTTTAGTCTCTAAATCAAATTATTTCATTCCTACTTTAACATGAGCCCTGTTAAAATTTTCAGTTGGAGCTTCAGCCTGGTTTTCCTTTCAGTATACACAGGCCTTGCGTTTGGGAATTAGGGTAATGGATGAGATTCAGGTGAAAGGAGTCTGTAAAGTATAGTTACCAGACAGCTAGGGATAGACCTAATAATTTGGTCATTTAAATTAAGCACATGGCTGGCAAGTCACAAAAATCAGGGCCAAAAAGCAGAAGAAGCCTTGAAGTTTCATATAGTAACAAACACCACTGAAAGCTATAGAGATGTTCCTGATGTACAGGTCAATGTTAGTAAAAAGAGCAAAACCCTAAGAATGCATTTTTAGGTTCGGATTTCCAGAGTGCAGTGGTGGAGTAGGAAAAACACAACATCCTAAAGCATCAGGCTGGATGTGGTTCTGATCTACTTGAAGGTGTCCGTACTTAATTGGGGGGGGGTATTGGACTAGATGACCTTTGAAGGTCCCTTCTAATCCGAACTCTTCTATGACTGTGAGATACTAGATATGCTGCCTTTTCTTTGTGTTATATGGGTTTAACATCATCCTTGTTGTGTCTTCATTAGTACTTACAAAGATTAATTTTTTAACCAAGTAAGTGATAGAAGCCTAACAAAATTCATGCTTCTACATCTTCAGTGGGTTATTTTGAGAATGACTGATCATTGGGAATGTGGTTTTTTCTGTGCTTTTCTCTATTTTTATTTTCTGTATCCTCATAAGCCAGGATTTTCTTCGAGCTAAATGTGAGATTATTAAATCAGTGAAATTAATTTATGATCACAAATCACTAGATGGCAGTACTGCTGTTATTTTCACCTAATTGTACTTCAGTTTTCTTGTCTCAGAGTTTCTCCTTTTTTTCTTCAGTTTAGTAATACAAAGTGTTCTAGTTTGAAGGAAGGCACAAAAAGTAATTTTTTTAAGAAGTTAGGCTGAATTTTCAGGTGCCTCTTGCTGCAAATTAGGTGGTTGTGGCTTGGACTATGAAGTACTGTTGCTTTTTTTTCTTTAATGTGTTTTTTTTGGTTTTGTTTTTTTTTTTTTTTTTAATAATGTCTGAGAAGACAGACCAGTTTCACACCCAGCAGTTAGTCATTAGGGATTGGTGGGCTGATCTTAATGGGGAATGTTTTCCTGTATCTCTCCACAGAGAAGTTAGAAACTCTAACTGGAAACTGATGATGATGGAATCCTATTAAAATTCTGTGGATTGCTTGGGTTCTGCTGCCATGTTGTTCTTCCACCATAATGCTTCCCTATTTTTCACATATAACTGGTTTCATAGGCCATTTAGATTTAAGTGTTAAACCATACATCCTGCAGGATGAGTTTTAATTATATGTAGTGCTGGATTCTTTCAACACAATGAGCTATTAGCTTCCAGTTACACCTGTTGAACGGTTTGCTTTCTTTTCCTTTTGTGTTTTCCTTCTTCCATCTCTTATCTTTCTCCTTGGATTTCTTTTTAATTATTGTTATTATTTGTGTTTTCTCACAGCACAGGCAGACTACAACTGGCTGATGTTGAGAACTCAGTGTATAGAAAGGTGTTATTTGTGCAGACTTCATGTTAGTCCCTGCCATGTCAGGACTTCACAGTGAAATTGATGGTTGTGTGAGGGGATAAGGTAAAGGGAAAAGAATATAGGGGCATTTTGGCTTCAGGGTTCTCTAACTGGCATGTGGATGGGTAGATGGAAAGGGAAAAAGTGAAGGAAAAATTGAGGGTGGGAGGAAAATACTGCAGGCTATTGTGGTAGATGGAAAAGGAAAAAATTGAAGGAAAAATTGAGGATGGGAGGAAAATACTGCAGGCTATTGTGGTTGTGCATTGTGAGAGAGGATAAAGGAATTTACTCTTTCAGTGAAAGTAGAGTTTGTCTTTTCCTCGGCTGATGGTAAGAAGCCAATTGATTATAGTGGACAATATATGAGAGTACTAGGGTCATAGGATAAATTTAGGCCAGACACAAGAGAAGTAGCAGCGTACTTGTTACTGGTCATCCCTCTGAGAGTATCCAACTTACTCAGACACACTGCCTGATGTTGGGTACCTGAGCCTGCAGTGATCGAGGGAATGGAAATAAGCTGTGCAACTGGTAGGGTTCCCCTTCCAGGCTTCCATCTCCTGTCTAGGATGGATTTACAGATTACTGGCTTTCCCAGAGGCTTACATGTGGGAGGGGATTCAGATTTTAAGTTGGTTCCATGTTTGTTTTTTGGGGGGTTTTTTGGCTTGTTTTTTTTTCTTAATTCCAGCAACTGACTCATAGTTTTTGCAAGTTTGGGATTGCTATATTTGTTTAATTGTTACTTCATTTTTCACATTGTGAAGTCAATAGAGTGAAACAACTATCAAGTTACTTCCATTTATTCTATTTTCTGGCTTCGCAGATGACAGTTAGATTACATTTTGGGTAGTTTGTTCCTTCCTCCCCTGTGCTGCCCCTCATCCTTCCAATAGCTCTGTGAAGCATCAAAAAAAGCTTTGTACTGTGTTTTGAAAAGTCTGGAACTTTTCCAGTCATTCTGCATGGCCACAGTATTTATTTTAAGTAGTAAGCACCTCTCAGCAGTTTTTAATCATGGCATTAGGTGAAATAAAGGGGCAGATTGAAAGAGCGTTGATAAAATAAAATGGGTCTGGGATGTTTTGATCAGTGATAACTTCAGCTGCAGAATGGAAAGTTCTTTCTTGCTTTGCAGTGTATAATTGAAAGAATGACTTTAGAAATACTTCTCCAAGGGGGAATGTAAACTCATTTAGCTTGATTAAAAACATAATCTTACTGCAAATTCTTTCACTTAGTGAAGTTTAACAGAAGATTGTGCAGTTCTTTTTGAAGAGCTGATGAGATGTACTCATTTTGCAAAGACAGTCAGTGCCACACCAAGCAATGACTGACCTTTTCATTCTATTGCAGGAGAGGCTTTTAAACGAATTGAAGAGGTACTCAGAACCTAAAACCCCTCTGTGATAAGAGTTTTCGTAAAGGGTGCTACACATAAACCATATTTACTTGCCTTCTAAGGCTGAGCTGAAACATTTAAGCTTGAATTGCTTATGCAAAGCATACCGGTTTGTCAAGGGGAGTATAATTTGTGATTTTGATACTTGGATTTGTTTTTGAGATTAAGCTTTTCAAGATTAACATTGACATCCTTTCTGGATTTTTCAGATTGGCAACAACAGTAATTTTTCTTCCATATTGAACTTGAGTTGTGTATACATTTAAATCAACAATGAGGCAGTTGGGAGGGGGTTGAAAGAGGAAAACCAGTATTTTTGTAAATGGAGTTATTTTTATATACACTTGGGTATTTTTATTCAACACGTTATCTAAGCCTTTTCCTCTCTAAATTGTTAAAGGGAATAAAGCTGGCAGTCCTGAGTAGCTGCTGATGTAATGGATATGGGGATATGGTGGAAAATGTTTGGAATCTATTTTTCATATTACTTCATAGAGAATTTTTATTTCATGAAGAAATGTCACCTTGGAGTAGTACAAATCATTGCTGTCTAGTTCAACAGACTTGGGAGGAAGCACTGGGTTTTGTTAGCTGCCTCTTCACAAACAAAAATCTCCACATCTTCATTAAAGTCTTCATTATTTCTCTTCTCCTATACCCTTTTACATTAGTTTTTTAATAAGCATACTTAAGCTTTTAAATAAGCATATAGCTTTACTTTTCTGGAAATAGTGTATTTTAAAGGTTTACTCAAAAGATATTAGAAGATAATTTCAACATAATCCGGCCTTCAAAATAGAAGCCAAAGTTTTCAATTACTTTCACTTCTGATAGTGTCTCCAGAAGAGTATGGCATTTTACAGCAAGTGTTTGTACTGGAAAAGTTGTTCGGTGTAAATTAATTTCAGTGTAATTCAATCTATGTTGGAAGTGAATTTCCTCTGGTTTTGTTTAGCTCTTCTGGAGGTTTTATTCAGCTGGCCCCAAAACAGTTGTTTGAAGGTGGACAAAGTCAAGGTTAGAGTGCAGGCCACAGAGTATGGGTGCCTGGGCTGTTGCCAGTTATGCTGCTGTCTGTGGTGTTCAGTAAGGTGTTTGCCCTCAGGTGCGATGCTCAGGAACATCTTTTGGAGTGCTTAAGCCTCAGAAGGCTACAGCTTCTTGGGTAGTTGTGGTTCTTCATTGTCAGAAGAGGGAAACCTCTGTCCCCTGTCTTGGCTCCTGCCAAGTTTGTGTTCTGTCATGCATCACCTTTGAAAATAACAGTTCCTTGTTTGAGTTACTACCACTCAAAAATGCAGCAAAATACTACCCTGTAGTTAAATTTTTTGCAGTGGAATATGGGTTTTGTGAAGTGTAATTAATTCTTTGATATTTCTCACCTACGTACCACCAGTGTATACTGAAAACAGTAATTGGGCATGCACGATAAGGTTTTTGGAAAGAGGCTTGAAGTTTGAGGTATTATGATGGTGCTAAAGGTAAAGGGAAGATGCAGTAGAAATCAGCCATAGTGGATAATTATGTACTTGAGATTATTTTTTTTTTTTTTTCCTAGAGTTGGTATTTTGATCACCTGCTCTGTTCAGGAATGTAAATTACTGTGTTGTGGCCTTTACATTCTAATTTTAAATCTTTACCTTATTTCTCAAGATATACTGTTTTGTTTTTTGGTTTTTTTTTTTTCTTCTCACAGCTTTTTGTAGCTGAAAGAAGATGATGGAAGAGAGTGGTATAGAAGCAACTCCACCTGGCACGCCCCCACCAAGCACAAGCACAGCAAGGGATGCTGCTGCTTCTACTGCTGCCACTGCCGCTGCTGCTACACCTGTCTCATTAGGTACAATTTTTTTTCGGCAGCTTGGTCACATTTACTAATGCTTTCTGAAGCACAGCAGTTCATCCAAAAACACTGCAATCAGCATAGTTACAGTGCTCTTCTCCAGACTAATTGGAAGAATTTAAATAGTTTCTTAATTATGGAAGTGTGCTCCTTATCTGACATGCATCTGGCAGAATATATTAATTTTTTTTTTTATTCTTGAAACCTTTTAATGAAGTCTTGTGGATGCACTTGTGGTTTTTAAGGCAAATAATACCGTCCACTACAGCACACATTTAGATGAGCAGCATAGAAGAGAATTTAAGACCAAAGAAGTTTACAGTATCGTAGGGGATTGTAGTAAACGTGGATAATCACTTGGTTTTTAATATTGTGGGTGGTAATCAAGACACTTTAGCTGATTTTTCAAGAATCTGAACACCAGATACTTTATTTTCTGGCACACTTGGTATTGTCCTCCTGAGTCACACTAAGTGCAGTGGACTCCAAAGTGGAGTGGCTTTAATCCAGGGGGTGTGCAAAGCAATCCACAGGGGTATGGGGAAAAAATACTAGACCTGCATTAGTATTTCTTGTTATTTAAAAAATAAGGAAGAAATCAAGCTTTACTGGTATTTAATATGCAGCTTGACACTAGTGTCTTCACTCAGTTCGTATGCTGGGACATTCACATGTCCTCAGGGAAGAGTGGGTGTTCCGCAATGCGAAGGGGTTGACAGTGTCACCGTCACTCGTGAGTGACAGGCACTCAATTTTCATCATGCTGCAATGCCTTGCAGTTTGTGTGCCTGCTCAAAACAATTTACAGGTTATGTTGTCTAGTTTTAACTATATTAACCCTCACAAAATGGACAAATGACTCAAAAAAGGTTCCTGCAAAGAGGCAGTGCATTGAAAATACTATTAATAATGCAAGCATGGGCGAACCGGAAGAAAGTGAAACACCTGAGACTTCTCTTGACTCCATTGTTTTTATCTTGTAGTATGGCTAACAGTCTAATCAGATGTGACATAAAGTTGGCAAAAAAAATATTTTTTTGAAGGCTGTTTGAAATACATATTTACATCTGATGTTGTTAATGATGTACCTTGCTCTAAGTGTACATTGTGTCTTGAGATAGTAAGTAAGGATAGTATGAAGCCACGGTAATTAGCAAGACATCTGAAAACTAAGCAGAACATGGTTTGTGTTTTAAGGTCAGCCATAACTCAGAACCATGCAGCTGTTCTCTCACTTCTCCTCTCTTACTTCCCCCTGCTCCCGGAGGGATGAGAAGGAGAATCGGAAGAATTGACTCCCACAGGTCCAGAACAGTCCAGTAACTAAAGTATAACACAAACCACTATTGCTACCACCAGTAATAATAATGATAAGGGAAATAACAAGGAAAGAGAATACAACCGCTCACCACCTGCCAACCAATACCCAGCCAGACCCGAGCAGTGATCTAAGCCTTCTGGGTAGCTGCTCCCAGTATATATATTGGGAATGATGTGCTGTGGTATGGAATACCTCTTTTGTCAGTTTGAGTCAGGTGTCCTGTCTCTGCTTCCTCCCGGCTTCCCCTCTTCCCTTGCAGAGCGTGAGACTCAGAAAGTCCTTGGTCAGAGTGAACATTACTGAGCAGCAACTAAAAAACATCGGTGTTATCAGCACTGTTCCCAGGCTGAAAGCAAATAAAAACACAGCAGTGCACCAGCTACTAAGAACAAGAAAAATGACTGCTACTGCTGAACCCAGGGCAACATGAAAATCTTTTTATTTATTTATTTATTTTTAAAATGTTTCAAGTCATATAGTATGCATTCTCATAAGTCTTTATATGCCTCTTTGGAAATTGCTTACTTAATAGTGAAGATAAAAAGCTATTTACATTGGGGACACACTTGCTCTTCCTGACATGGTTAAAAATTCTGAAATAATACATGGGAAACAGTATGATGAGAAACTAAAATTTATTCGTCAGCAGATACTGTTGGAAGAAGCATAGAAAACATTGCTGAAGATTTGAAGAAACAAGTATTAGAAGAAATGGCACAGCTTGACCGGTTTCCTGTAAAGTTATCTGAAAGTACAGGTGTTTCTAACGTGTCTCAGCTTACTGCTTTTGCTAAATTCTGTTTCAGTAATAAAATACAGAAATAACTATTTTATTGTCAAATGCTAAAAGAGGGATGTGCCAGAGAAGATTTATCCTCAACAGTAAATGACTTCTTTAATAAAAGGAAAAACTGTGTAAGTATAAGTGCCAATGGAGCAGTTACTCTGGCTAAGATAAAAATAGATTCTGGAGTAACGTTACAGAGATATCTCCACATGTTAAATTTAGTAGTTACCTCATTCTTTAGCAGCCTATTACAACAAAGAAACAAGAGCCCGAAGTGCACAAAGTGCTACAGGATGTCATCAATATGGTTAATTTAATGAATATTAATTTTTTTTAGACAGGGAGAGTCTATGAATTTTTTTTTGTGTTGCACAGAGGTTTGCTGGTTACCATGTGGCAAGGTGTTTAAAAGAGCTGTTGAACTTAAAGGTGGCATGAACAATTTTCTTTTACATGAAGACACATCTCCCAGATTTGCTGATGTTTCCTGTTATGACAAGTAGCTGTCACCAGTATGCTGCCTAGTAGCTGTTTTAAAAAAAATTGCACTCATACTTTGTCCCTTTAAGGTAAAAGTAACATTTTAACAAGGAGTGACGCAGTAACTACTTTTCTGTAGCGAAGTCGTGCTTTTGAGAGAGCATTTTAAAAATTCATACTTGGAAATGTTTCCAACATTATGCAGTCCTACTGGCATAAGCAGTGCAAGTATCGTATAAAAGCTGTCACATCTGTACGCATAAACTTGCAAAGACGACTTCCTGACCTATGTTAAAACATTCCAAAGTTTCAGTGGGGCTTAAACCCATTTTTAAAAATACTGAGTTGCAATACCTTCTGATTAGTTTGCAAGAAAATTGATTGATATCACTAAAGATGGAAATTTGCTAGCTGAATTTCAAGAAAACCTTTGCGTAACTGGTGAGTGGAAGTGGAAAATAAGTACCATGATTTAGTAAGCACAGACAATGATACGCTTTTTCCATTTTGATCTCTATACCTTTTCCAGCAATTATAGACATTAAAGCTGTGTCAGAATTGTCTGAACATCAAACCAAACTTTAAAATTATGGTGTTGAACCAGTGTTTAAAAAATAATGAGGCTTCTTCAATCACATTGTCATGTAAAATATTACTAATAATAATTATATATCATGTCAATAGTTATTGACATTTATGTTATGGTATTGATAGTATATTAATAAAGCAATTTTCAGTGCAAGCAGAAAAGTTTTTATACTGTTACATAAGTAAAAAAAATTAATTCCTCTTTATCATGTCCTTTCAGCATTTGTATTGTGTATGTTTTCTGATACACATAATATGCTACACTATAGTGATACATGTAAATAATTTAGAAATTGCATGGAAGTTGCACGCTCAGAAATTTTTTAGTGATAAGTAGGTGAGATAAAGTTTGAAGGCCCTTGCATTAGTGCAGCTTGGCATATAGTTTACTATCAGTGGTATTTAGGCTGAGACTAGTGTGATGCTTGAGCTGATCCAATACGTTACTGCTAGAAAAAATGGTCATTTCTATTTTTCTGACTTAACTTTCTAGCTGAACTTGGTTTACAGAGCAAAATTAGCTTATCCAAGGATCAGCTGAGAGACTGGAAAATCTGTTAAAATAGACTTGTGTAATGGAGCAAAGGCTCATGCTTTAATTTTACACCTTTTGAGTTTGTTTTCCTTTGGATTATGTAAAGCTATTCATTTGCTTGCTCCTTTTGCTGTTGCTACTGGTTTCCAGCGCTCAGGGTTAGAAAATTTCCTACTTCTCTTTCTTCTGTTATGTGTGAGATCATTCCTATCTCTTTGTTCAGAGAGCAACACCCATTCCTGTCTTTCTTCTAATGAGGAATTATTATGAAAATTTGAATACAATAAAAAGCACTACTGTTAGACTAACTTACCAAGAAAAAATCACTGTTTAATTTTATACATAATATACAGGCAGTCTCTGTTCTAATACCAGGTGTTGTTGAAGTCTTTTAGAGTAGTTATGTCTGCTAACCTTTAATAAGCAGAATTGTTCTGGTGCCTTCAAGAAATGAAGTGAATCAGCCGAGTATTCTGTTTTTCCTGCTCATTTTCCTGTTAAGCTATTATGTGTTTCTACTGTATAGCAAATGCAGTAAAATAAGAGGGCACTTGTGTTTTATTTTCTCCCCTTCCTAGGTACTTTGGCAGATCCTATGACTCAACAAGCAAATCTGTCATCATCTTTGGCTCCTGGAACTGATTCTACAATCACTTTTCCTGAGGAGCATGATGACCCCAGAGTATCAACTGCCACAGGAGGGCTGTGGGGATTTATAAAGGTATGGGGTTTTGTCTGTTACATTTCATGAGGAATTACTGGTTTTACTGACTAGAAAACATGTATTGTAAATGCATGTTGCTATGAATCTCTCTCTGGGCTCATATGCAAGGTGGCTGAAACTGTGCTTTTGCGCTTCCTCTGTATGAAAGAGGGAGGAGTGCACAAATGCAGGTGGTTTAGATTAATATATTGCTGGGGCAGGAGGATATGCATACCTAACAAGCTCTGTCACATGTTTGTAAATTGGGGAACCTTTAGGATCTGTTTAAGACCTGAAAGCTAATTTTTGCTTTACAATGACTGGATGCAGAAAAAGTCTGTTTCACCTCACCAGAGTTCTTTGCATATCATATTTCTTTATTATTCCCTAATGAACTGGATTTGATTTCTGTGGGATGCAGTCTTGCCTGTTACAGAATAAAAAATTCTCTTCAAGGAGAGGAAATGCATTTTCTTTAATTCTTCCATCAAAGAACAGTTTACCTAAGAAGTGTTTAAGAGATGTAGGATTTTTCTGTTCTGCTGCAAGGCATGGAGTATATAGTGCAGAACAGATACTCCTTGTGATGTGATCTAATCATGCAGAGGAAATAAGCAGCAACATCAACTTACTAGAATTTTATTAGTCTACAACCTTATTGGAGTTGTGACAAATGTTACATGTAAGTAGGATCATGAAGATTGTGGCAAAAAGATGTAAGCACTACACATGAACACTGAAGCGTCTTCAAGAGCAACGGTGGTTTTGTACTGTCTCATGCTAGAAATGAACGAAGAATCTAGAAGATTGATATCTCAATGGAATTGCAGAATTTTGGAGTGGCTTTCAAGTCCTTTCGAGCATGAACAGCTGGGAGAAAAAGTTGTGTGTGTCATGGCAGACTGAGCCCTCCCTTCCTCCAGGAATACATATCTTGACAGTGATAGTGTCTTAAAGTGCAAGAATAATCCTCTGTTAGTATGGTGAAAACAATGTTGTCATGCTGCCCTTTTCAAGGAGAGATGTCTTTTCATGATCATAAAAACACATCATCTGTCTTTCTTTAAATAAGATCCTTCTTTCAGATATCATGCACCTCGTAATATTCACAGTAGATGGTAATGTTCCAGAAGGGAACATTTTTTTGGTAACATGATTCTGTAGCCATTCTGAAAGTACCAGAGCTTGCCATTGCAAATTACTTGAAAAGCCAATCTCCTCCACATTACTGTGCCTTTATACCAGTAGGATCCAAAAGGTGTCGTGTTCTTATTTATGGAGAAGGTCCATATCACTGATTTCGATAATAAAATACAGATTTTTGTTGAAGTATTAAGCATTCCATGCACTCTCTGTGTTCAATGATGACCTGTTTTTGAGAATGACTGGTGGAAGAATGGAGACTCATTAATTACACTGAACCATCAAGTTCTTGCTGTGTGTAAGCACACATCAGAATCTTATGTTTCTTAAAGATCAGCCAGGATCTGGGAGACTAACTGGTAATTATTACAGAAATGCATCCTGGATTCCCTGGAAAAGCTTACACAGTAGTTGCAGCAGTTACCTTTATTTCTGTTCTTAAAGCAGTTTGAACTACCCTTTTTCCTCTAGCATTCTTAAGAAATCGTACACCTTTATTCCAGATTTCTTTCAAGCTAGAAAATATCCCAAGACTCTGACAATCTAAAATTGACAAATTAATTCTCTAGGATTGAATGAGACTGTTTGAGTTCCTTTGAAACTTCATCTAAGATGGCTGAGTAGTCTTGTATCAGTTCCAAAACTGGTTTCTACATAATAGAAGGCAAAGCTGGGTACTGTGGACGTAATTGCACCTGACAGATTGCATATTTAACTGTTTGAGAAATGAAGACAGCCAGGACCTGAATGTTCGAAAGATTTGTGTTTGTGTTCTGCCAATCTGGAAGATTCTCTGTTTGAACCATTTGGATTGATGTTGACTTAGAATTGATTTAGGTAGAAATTCCAAACTAAACTGCATTCTGGTTCAGTGTTGTGATAACTTAATGTTTTGTATTGGTATAAAACTCTGGATTATTTATCCATATTTATGCTAGGCTGATGAACATAAAGGCATCTTCCACAGGTAGAAGCAACATCTTGCTACTCAGGAATCCGATCATCTTCACGAGATGTATAGTGACTTTGTGTTTGTTAGGCAGGCAGACTGCTGATGGAAGAAGTACTGCTTGACTTTGCATTACTGGAATTATATCAGAACTGGAAATTCATACTTTAAATGTTTCTGAGGATCTGGTACTGCTCAGTTTTTGTTAAAACAACAGAGAAACTTCAAGTTGTGGGAGAGCTGAAGGAGGAATTTAAACTTCCTTGTTCTTGATGGCATCCTGTGGGTACATGAGTAGTCACAAGAGTTTATGTATTACTTGGTGAATGCTACCATTCAGAAAATTCTTATATTCATGAGAAACAAGTGACTATAGTGGGCTGTGGCTTGAAAAAGCTTAACTGTGTATGAGTGAGTAATTGTTTCATTTTCTTTACCAAATTCTTCAGTCAGGCTTAGTGTTCTGCACAGCACTGAGAAGAGTACCTGGACACAGTGGTAAACTGTTTCATTGTGAGACATAGGATAAGATAATCATCATTATTAGTAGCCAAACAATGTCACAGTGTCTGTAGAAGTGTGGGACTTTTTGTTTTCAGTCGGTTGGTGTTTTTGTTTTTTTTTACGCTTGCTACAAAGAAATCATTCAACGGTTCATGTGGCTTTGAGCAACCTGGTCTAGTGGAAGGTGTCCCTGCCCATGGCAGAGGGGATGGAACTAGGTGATAGGTAAGGTCCCTTCCAACCCAAACCATGATATTATTTATGGTAAAGAAGCTTTGCTGAGCAAAACTTATTCTGAAATAATTAAAACTACTGTGGTACTACAGTTCTCTGGAACGCTGTGTAGTATATTAAGTAAGTGGAAAGGTTTATGTGCGCAGTGCTGTCCTGTGTAATGTTTGTCGTTTAATGAAACAGATACAAGCATATGCAGTTCTAATGCTGGACTGAAAATAGACTGTTTACTGAAGAAGTTTGCTTAGATTTCTGTGAAATAGTTCCCAATGCTTTATCTTTCAGTGATTCAGCATAGGTATTTTTCTTCTTTCACCCTGTGATCTTACCTGAATTTAAATAAACTTTTGATGAGATACAGACATTCATTAAGACTATACAAGACACAGGGTGGTGTTTGGGTTTATATTAAATGAATTTTTAGGTCTGTCAGCAGCTCCACCTATGATTTGGCTGGAGAATGTAGAACATTTTTCCAGCAATGTTAAAAATCTATTTATAAATTGAGTACTTCCAGCTCAATTGCTCTAAAAATATTTGTTAGTAATGAGCCATTCAAAACCAGATCCTATTGTCTTTAAGAACATTAGAAAAAGAGACTCTTCAGCTTGAGTTTTCACAGTCTAAATCTAGCTACCTAGTCATGGTGATACCTATAATTAGCATTACAAATCTATAAGGTTTTTTTTTAAATGCTCCAGAATAGGACTAGATCGAGTTTGTTGCCCACCATCACTGGTGGTACTACTTCTACATTAATGCAGAAAAGGATGGTAAAGGTGATATTTGAACTTCATGTTTTAACTGAAAACTCATACAGTGATAGTCATATTCTGTAGTGTTTGTGCCGAGGAGTGAGATACAGTAGGTGTTACGAAGTGTAAATATGGTAAGAAAAGTACAAAACAGCTTAATGTTTGGTTTTTATTTGTTTTGTTGTTTTGTTTTTTTTTTTTAACTGCAACATTTTGTTTTTCTCAAGTAAAAAAAGAAAAGTTAATATGGAAATACATTTTGCTTAAATTTAGGGTGTAGCTGAGAATCCCATGGTGAAGTCTGTTCTTGATAAAACCAAACATTCGGTGGAGACCATGATCACAACACTGGATCCTGGCATGGTTCCGTATATCAGTAAGTATTTGTGACAAACCATGAAGTAATACCTTTAAATATTGGAGAGGTTAATATAATAGCACACTACTTTTACACTTGAAGTTTGTATATGTAGTATGTTAATTCACAGTGACAATACTGTATTGATTTCTCAAGTGATTTGTCTGCTGAAACTCATTTTAAAGGCTGACTTTGTATGTGCGTCTTGAGGTTCATTTCACTTTTATATTCTGCTGTAGTTCAGATAATGACATCCCTTTAATTCGTATTCAGATAGTGAAAGATAAGGAAATTATAAATAAAAATGAAAAAAAAAAAGTGAAGATACTTCCCTATAATCCCTCTATGGCATATTGTTTTCTCCCACTGTGTCTCTATTTAAGTGTTATGGAGCTGAGTTTAAACACACCATATGTTTTCTGCTGGATCATGTGCTTAATTAGTACTGTGGAAGATGTCACATTAGAGCTAAAACAAGCCAAAAGGTAGGCATATTCTGAGAGGCATAGAACAGAGGTATTTACATAGCTTTTGAGACTTTCTTTTCACTGTTTCACTTCTCTACCTAATAGTATTTACACTATTTTTTAGAAATTCATCAAACTTAAAGCAGTTCCTAAATCAGTTAGTAGGAACCTTAAAATTCTAAAATAGTGTCATAAAGTCTGAAATGCACTGAGCCAGGAAGGAAGAGCATTGTATTTCAATTAGTTTGTTGTGGTATTCACTGTTTTTTACTAGAGTACATTACGTGTGACATACAGCCGATGTGAAATTTCTACTTCGTGATGATGAAGCAATAGGCATAAATTGTCCAGTGTGATGGTTTGGGTTTTTTTGGTGGTGGTTTTGTTTTGTTTTTTCCCAGCCATCTGGTAAGCAGTCTTCCTCCTTGATTCTGTCAGTACTGCCCTTTTTCTGCATGTAGGCAAAACTGGTCATGAAAGTGATAAGGCTGAGAACAAACTATTAAAATGTTCTTGCATTTTGTTTTCTAAGCTGTTTTTCAGGTGGAGCTATTCTGTGATTCGTCTAACCGCATTTCTGCACTATTGTTCTAATCCAGTGGACAATATGTGGCATAAAAGGGGAAGATGTCTGAATTATTGAGTAGTTGTTACGTTTAAGGGAAAATATCTCAGCAACCGACTACTGAGGAGATAGTGGGATATGAAGTCAATGAGAAGGCCAGCCAGCAACTGAGAAAGTTTTTGAGTAGAGAGATGCAATGGAAAACTAGAGTAAATGTTGATTATGCATGATTCAGCAAGCTGTACTTAAGGTTTCTGTTGCAGTCATGACCATCCCTTTTTAAAATGGGATCTGACAGTATGCAGTTCTGGTTTGGATGTTTTGATACAGTGTTCAGTGGATGGAACAACATTACCTAGAGGAAGTGATTCTAATAAAATGCTTTGCTTGCAAGATTCAGTTAAGAGTAAACAAATTCAGTAGTTATCTCAAACTTCTCTGAAGTCATGTTGTTAGGGAAAGCATCTGTATACATCTTGTCTATTAAAATACTGCCTTTTTTTTATAGTTGCATGTTGTGGAGATAGGGCAGAGATTTGTAAACTTAGTATTTACTTCCTTCTAGAAATGTTTTAGTTCACTAACTGTTTTCTTTTATTCTAAAGAAGCTTAGTGAAAACTCACCCTCTTCATGAAGATACTGTCATATGGAAATAATTCAGAAACACAACTTTTTTGTTCCATAGATATTAAATACCTAAATCAGGATAAAGCTGTAGGGAGGCAGACAGGCAATAAAATTCACAGTCTGCAGACACACCCATAAGGTAATGTGAGCCTTTCTTTTAAAGGTTGACAACTGTTCACTGGATTTTATGAACAGCATCTGTATTCTTTATCCCTATCATAAGGAAGAGTTTGTGGGTCACATAAACATTCCTTACCCCTTTGCAGAACACCAGAATGTCTTCAGAAATGGATGTCCAAGTTATTCTTCTAAATCCATTGTCGTCTTAAATGAGTGGTATGGGGTTTGTTTTCAGTTGCTGAATAAATATCAGTTGCTGTTGTCTGTCTTTCATTCTTGAATTACTTAGTTCTTCACCTAACTTCTACTTCTTAAGTTACTTCTATACAGTGGCAAAGAATGAGGAGGCAAACTCTGAAACATAGTTTTATAAGAAATAGAATGTATTTGAACCAGTTTGTAATGTGAATGAGGAAAAATGCATGAGCATCCTGTACTTGGCACTTGTGAGGTCGTACCTAGAGCACTGCGTTCGGTTCTGAGCCCCTTGCTACAAGGAAGACATTGAAGTGCTGGAGTGCGTTCAGAAGAGGGCAGCAAAGCTGGTGAAGGTTCTGGAGCACAAGTCTTCATGAGGAACGTCTGAGGGAAGTAGGCTTGCTTAGTCTGGAGAAGGCACAGGGGGACCTTATCACTCTCTACAACTACCTGAAAGCAGATTGTGGTGATGTGGGGATTGGTCTCTTCTCCCAGGTGACAAGTGATAGGAGAAGAGGTAATGGCCTCAAGCTGCATTAGAGGAGGTTTAGATTGGATATTAGGAAAAAAATCTTCGGAGAGAGAGTGATCAGGCATTGGAACAGGCTGCCCAGGGCAGTGGTAGAGTCAGTGTTCATGAGCATTCAAAAAACTATGTAGAAGAGGCCCTTAGTGGAAAGGTTTAGTGGTGGTCTTGGCAGTCGTGAGGTAGTGGTTGAACTTCATGATCGTAAAGGTCTTTTCCAACCTAGTTGATTCTGTGATTTTATATGTATTTTACAGAAACTGGGGGAGAACTGGACATAGTGGTTACTTCTAATAAAGAGGTAAAAGTTGCAGCAATTCGAGATGCCTTTCAGGAAGTCTTTGGAATGGCAGTTGTTACTGGAGAGGCAGCACAATCTAACATTGCACCCCAACCTGTGGGCTATGCTGCAGGTTTAAAAGTAAGTCGATATGTAATAGTACTATTGTACTTCTAATGCAAAGAGAGAGCTCAGAATCATTCACCTACAAAAATCTGATTTTCTGTAAAGGGGAGGGCAATGGTGAGATAGGTATATATTTTTTTAATTGCCATCTGAGCCATTAGATGAGTTTGAAGCTGTTTGATGAAATAGTTTTAAGTTTTGTTGGGTTTTTTTTTTGTGTAAAGATAATCACAACGAATGCCTTTTGTGTCCGTTTTCTTACACTGTCATCGATTGCCATCACATCCAACACACATTGTGGTACTACTATAGTTTCAAAGCATAACAGGCATTTCTTAGACTTACTAGCACACATGTTGGAAATGCTAGAAATTTAAAAAGTTTCTTTAAAACTGAGTTTTCTCCCCACTAATTCTGTAGGTCAGTAGTAGTTTGATCAACACTTGTCAGTTATCTTCTCAAACAGATCTGTGGTATGTTTTAAAAGTGACAATTCACTGTGCAGCCTTGCAAGCAGCTGTGCGGGCTGCAAGTGTTATCAAAAGTTGTTTCACCAGATTTTGAAAATGTGCATGTTCATCAGGTGTATTTATATGTAATTACCTCCCCGGCCAGTAACTAAAAACCCTGGAAACAATTATTTAGTATTCTGCTTCTTACATACAAGCAAATCTTTTACTCAATAAAAAGAAAGTTTTCTCCTAACTGCTGTGGCAGTGTGCACAGATGAATAAAACCTATCCTGGTAGCGACATATTAGCTGATACAATTTTATGTTGAGGTGAGGAGTGTAATGTTCCTTTAATTGTTTAGCTGCTGCAGTGTAATAGTAGCATTTCTATTACAACTTCAGAGTGATGAAATGTTTGGAGCAAATGATTCCTTCATCTTAGTTGGATAGGTAACACGGGAAAGGGATTCTCTCCCTTACTCTTCCAAAGTTGGTCCAGTGCTCTTAAATGACGTAAACTCAATAAAGGCGCAAAAATGTCAATACAAGTAGCAGTAATGTATACTGATGCTTTAACTAATAATGAAACTTGTCACAGTAGCAGGTTGGAAATCTAGATCTTTTTCGGGGAAAATTAATAAACTCAAAATATTTAATCAGTTTTATCATAGTTTTTGTTACTGTTAGGGATTCCATTATGGCTTTCATGAGGTTTGGTGTTTTTTTTTGTTTTGTTTTTCTAATGTTGAAATAAGAGTAAGTTTTAAAAATCTCTCATGTTTTCTGTTTAACTCGAAAAGTATGTTCTAGTATTCTTTTTTCATTAATCTCCAAGCATTGTACTATGTTGTGATTCAAAGAGAATGTTGTCTAACAGCTTATGTTATCATTTAGGGAGCCCAAGAAAGGATAGACAGCTTGCGTCGGGCAGGAGTAATACATGAAAAACAGCCCGCTGTATCAGCAGAAAGCTTCATTGAGGAATTGCTTCCTGACAAGTGAGAACTTCAGATGAGTTCTAGGGGAGGTGGGATGCAGGGGAAAGGAATAATCTTTGTTGACTCAAAGGGGCCTAAGAAAGAATTGCTGGCAGAATCACTCTGAACAGAAGAAAGGAGTTTGTCTTCAGTATTGGTTTGGGAGACTTGAGTTTGGTTGATGATGTTCAGCTTTTTGTCCAGACATCTTGAAACTTTTAACATACAAAATCCTCATCAATTTTTTCAAGATTCACAATAGAAAAACACAATGAAGTTACACTGAAATGACAAAACTAAATAGCTGTAAAAGTTGGAATTTAGCTGCAGTCCTGTAAGCAAAACTCCCTTTTCTCCAAAATTGTATTTAGTTCAGAAAGTACACTGGGAGATGTTCTGTCATTTGTAGTTCATTTGTAGCAATATGATTTTATCAGATAATATGTTATCTAATTTTTTCACTGAGAATGTGTTTACTGCTTTTAATTTGCACTGCACAGATGTAACAATGATGTTTCCAAATACAACTTGATTTCATAACATGATTGTTGACAGACAGTTCTTGAAGTAGCTTTATAATTAATTTCCAAAATATTAAGGACAACATCATGTTTTTTTTAATACAAACTTGGGTTTTTTTTTCTAATGTTTTACACATTTTTAAAGGTGCATTTAGTATCCGTAGTGGAAGGTGGATGGTGAATTTTCTACAGTAAGTAGAATTAGAAAGTGTTTTAGGTTTTGTTTAGTATTTATTTCCATCCATTTCTGATTTAGATATTTTATCGTATTACCAGGAAGGATTAAATGTGACAGTGAGATCTCTGTTTCAGAACAGTTGCTGTTCTTGTCCTTTGAATTCTGTCATTCCTAAATCTGAAAATGTTGCTTAAAGAATTCAACATGAAAGAGCTCAACCACGACTGAAGTGTTACTGAAGGGAATGATAGCTCTTCACTCATTACAGGCCCCAAGAATGCCTGGATCTTTGATGTCAGTTGCAATAGAAGCAAAGAATAACTGAACAGATGCTTTGGTTTTTATTCAGTAGGCAGCATTGCTCTGTTCCCTTCTACAAAGATGACGCAAGTGAAATACCTCCTGTGTTGCTCCACTAAACTTCTAGTGTGAAACTTACATGGCTCACTCAGTCATTTCTTAAAATTGGAGTCTTGCATTTTGTTTTACAAGAACACCTTTACTTCCCAAAATACAGTATATAATATATACATGAAACAAAAGCTACAATCATTCTTTACTTTTTAAGTCTTTTATGATACTTGGCCTTGGTTTTGTGTTTGTGCTTTCCTTGGAGCATGTTTCTCTTGTGGCAACTGAACTGTAAAACTGTTACAGGGATTGAATACAGTGGGTTAGTATTGGTGCATTGTCCTTGGTTTTATTTGGATTATGACAGTGTTGTTAGTTTGTTGATAGGAGAAATGATCTAGTGTTTTTGCAAGCTGCATGGGAAACCATTTTGGGTACTCCGTCAGTAGTCTTTACTGTGTATGCTACAGCAGGCACCTTCTTTTCATAAAGGTGTGGAAGTGTTTCTCTGAATAAATCATTTAAATGGTTGTTATAAGGTTGCACATACCGAAAAAATCTTCTGAATATAGAACATGAATGATAAATCATCAATTTAATTTTTTTTCTTAATTGTTAGGGCAGGTTATCTCAATAAGAAACATTCTCTAAAAGCATAGTAACTATGGCCAAGAGAATGTGTCTGCACATATGTGTAGCCCAGTAAATTTCTGTGGGGTTTTTATCTATAATTTTTATGTATTTTATATATTTTAATGTATATTATGTATTTCACATACATACATATGCAGCATAATTTTATATATATAAAAAATAACTGTGCAGATTTTACTTGAAAAATGCTAGAAAACTGATGAAATTCATTATTACTCCATTTGTGGTAGAATTTGCAAAATGGTCACAGTTCAGCTGCTAGCATGTTTTTCAATTGAGTGATGCTTCATACTCAGAAATAAAGTAGCCTGTATATCATTGCAGGTGGTTTGACATTGGGTGTCTGATTATCGAGGATCCCATTCATGGAATTCATCTGGAAGCATTTACCCAAGCAACGCCTGTGCCTTTGCAGTATGTTCAGGAGGTGAATTTTCATTTTTGTTACAAATGTTGGATTAACAGTTGAGACATAAGACTTAAGGTTTAATTTCACTTACGATGTCAGTCCTTACAGTCACTCCACTTGACTGTTTTAATTTATGAAATTAGGATAAAAACTATTTTTGAATCATATTTATGTATTGCCTAAAAATCATCAGGCATTTGTCGCAAAGCAATTTTTGATCAGTACTCTCATTCTGAAGTACATCGCGCTTGAAAGCACTAGTTTTACTTTTCTAATAACAAGAAATATTTCAAGAAGAAATTAATTAAGAGAAAATATTATCTAAGAAGAAATTAACAACCAAGAAGTACTCAATGAAAAATGAAATGTAATTTTAATAATTGAAATATCATCTTTAGTCTGGTTCAGTGACTCACACTTAACCCTCATGAATCTTTATGTTGATAAGGTAAGAATCATTCTTCCACATTCTTCCTCAGGTGCGGAAGGAGTTCTTTGCAGATTACAAAATGCACTAAGCAACTGCACGAAGAAGTGCAGTAACCGCTTTTATTCATCCAAAGGCTTGGTTTCCTTTTCTTAGCTTGCCTCGTATATGCATCAGAGTGTTAATTCCAGCAGAATTGCATAGTAGTGAATTGTCTGTGTGCACACATGTGCATGTTAGCAGTTCAGTGACATACCTTACACTTCATCTAGGCAGAAATTTTTTAATTGAAATCTTGCCGTGCAATTTTTAATAAAGCTCATAAAGCCTTGGTATTTATGTTGTTTTTTCCACCAAACTGACTGCATGCTGTACTGATTAGTATTCTGAAAAGTCATTCCTAATAAATAAATAAAGGGTACCCCATCTTCAGAGTTGGGCTTGGACTTCATTCTACTATGAACATACAGGCTGTTACCTAAAATTCAAGGCTGATTTCCTCTTCTTGACTGTCCTGTCCTGACAGGGATCCAAAATTTCTGAAATGGGAAGATTTTAATCTTGGAAATTTCATGGTTCATCCCATTTAAAATAATGCAGTAGCATTCAGGTCTTAGATATCACCAACACAAGTTTTTCATGAGATTGTTTACATTTCTTTGGACACACATTAGGAGTCATTCCAAACTCCAGTCACTGCATATTGTGCGAAGGAAGATGAGAGTCGTAAGTTGGTTAACTCTGCTTTGTGAATTATTTTTAAATACATGTTTCTGTGAAGAATTTCAAAACAAAACTGTGTGGGGTTTGATCCTCAGGGGACTGTTTTGAGCAAACAAATAGTAACTATTTATTTTTTTTCTTCTTGTTACTATTAACTCCAATAGAGTGAACATTTTGGGATTGGTTTTAGTTCTTATATTTCAGAGTTCTTGCGATTTTGAGAAGCTGGCAAGTGGCAAAAGGAGAAATATTATTGTTGCTCAGTCTCTCTTTAGTTTTCCAGACTGCTTTTTGAAAGGAGTCAGGAAAGATACGAAGCTAAGGAAAAAAGTATTGATTATGCAGATACAACTTAATTGACAAGATGATCTTTAAAGGTCCTTTCAAACCCAAACCATTCTATGATGCTATGAAATCAATGTGAAGTTACTAATTAAGTTATTGTCACATTCTATCTGGAGCACTGATATGAACCAAATAATTTTTTTATAAAGCACAACAGGTATGTTTAATTTTGTTTCACAGAATATTCTGTTATGTCATTTAAAAGCTATGAGTTGATAGTAACCTTTTGAGAATTTCTTTTCTCTTATGTAAACGTATTTTGTAACTTTGAAAATTAGTATTTACCTCGTGATAGCCAAAGCATCCTTGTTTAAATTTTCTTGCAGCCCATTTGGTGTATAGCACAGATTTAGTAAGTCTTTAAACTTGAATTAGATCAAATTCTCTTATTTAAAGGAAACCGTTCTTGTATGTACATCAAGAGCAAAACACAGCTTTGTTTCATACCTTTGTACCTCTTATATCTCTTTGACAAACAGAATTTCTCTCAGGGGTGTGTAAGAAACACATGTTGGTATAAATGCAGTCCAGTATCTAAGCATAATCAAAATTACAGTAGGGAAAAAACCCAGCAATTGTGTAGTTGTATTTCGGACTACAAACAGAAATGAATGTGTTGGACAGGCAGTGTTATTTTTTAATTCAAATGATTTAATAGAGGCAGCCTGCTCTAGTTGAACCTGCTTTGGAGGGGGAGTTGGGCTACATGTTCTCCAGAAGTCTCTTTCAACCCCAACCATTCTGTAGTTCTCTGAATATTAAAAACAGTTATGTTTCTCGTAATTCCTGCTAGCTATGTGTCCTATTGTTCTGTATAAGGAAATAGTGGTAAAAAACTGTCTTCATAGAATTGATGTTCTTTTGTTAATGTCTTTACCAACAGCATGGAGTTTTCTGAGCACATAAAATGAGACTCATGGCTGTTTATAATTCTAAAATACTGCTTGATTTGAAAAGGTAAAAAAGTGAATTGGAGGGCTTGTTTTGAGAAACTTTTCCTGTTAACAGACCAGCTGTCATTTTGTTTCTAGCTGAGGCAGAAATTGAAGCTGTGATGGGAAACTACTGCAAGCTTGATCTTTTTTATTTTATTTGAAGTTCACTTCAAATTTTTAGCAATAAAAATACCAAATAATTAATTATGAAATTATGTGCAATCGTGGATCATAGTGGAGATACAATAGGATATTCAGTCCCTTCTTGCAGCTATGTGCAGTCTTATTCTTCCTGCCACTGTTTTGACTAATAAGGACTAGTCCTGTTCCTTTGCTTAAGAAATCTGCTTTTTACATACCTCTTGATAATCACAAGTTATTTTGATACTGGAGTAGACTGTGTTTTCTGACAAACTTACATATCCTGTTATTGCTGCAAGGCAGTAGTTTGAGGAAGCATGGAACACAGTTATGAACTTCACCTGCTGTACAGGCACTGGAAACAGACTGTGTTTGTCAAAATAAAGTCTATGAAGAATTGGGCCCAACATGCAGTGCTATAAAGAACTGAATAATACTAAGAACAGTCTTAGTGTAGCTAAAAGTCTAAAAGTCTTCTACACTTACTGTGTAGAAGAGGCCAGAGGTGTTTGCCTAGGATGAGCGTCAGAGCCATTAAGTGCAGTGATACTTCTCCCACTACTTTCTTTCTGCTTGCAGCTTCAGGGAATTACATGTATATAATCCTATGTCTCACGCAAATAGTTGTCCTCCATTTCTGCCAGCCTCAGCTTTCTTCTTGTATTTGACTACTTGCCTGCTTCAGAGGAACATTTTAAACATTTTTGAAACCTTAAGCAGGTAAGAGTCATTGTATAAATACATATAATTGATTCCATCTGTTAGCTACTTCAAAAGAGAAAACTCCTTCCTGGTAGTGGTGGAATGTCTTTACTCTTTCAAGCATCATATTTTAGCTTTACACTATTCTGTTTGGATCATGATACATTCAAATCCAAAAGGTATTAAATGGCTAGGCAAATTATGGGGCAGTCTGAAATCTGGATTCTTACACCCTTTAATTTGCTATGTACATTCTGTTGATGTATCAAAGTTGGTAATAGTGAAGATAGAAACAAAACCTCCTTTTAAACTTTAAGTAATTCTCAAAATGTTACACAGGCAAAGAGTCTCACTCCTGAGGACTACAGTCTGAGATGGTCAGGCCTATTGGTGACCGTGGGTGAAGTGCTTGAGAAGAACATACAGAATGTCAACAGGACTGATTGGCACGTGGTATTCACTGGCATGTCCCGTCGACAGATGATCTATGGTGCAGCTAAGGCTCTAGCAGGAATGTACAAACAACAGCTACCACCCAGGACTGTTTGAAAAAAGGTTGATCTGTGACACAAGAATACTGGTTTGTGATTCTAGAATTGAAGTGAAAGCTACACGTTCCAATTCTCAGTGGATTCAACACACATTTGTAATCTAACTTTAAACTTTACTTTTTAAGAAGCAAAGGTAATTTTCAATAGCAGAAATGAGGTATTGCAGTTTTTAACTAATATATAATTTCCAATATGATTCAGAAAGCGGGAAGTGAGAACAAATATATATTTATAACTGGTACAAATAGCATTACAGTTTGTATGGTGAATGTGCTGTTATCTGAGACCTTACTATGCATTTGCTGAGATATTTTAGTTAGTATACTTTTTAAAAGAAGGGGATAATTGTTTAGCTGTTTCTATTATATTAGTAATATACACATGTTGACAGCATAAGATGTATGTTATGTATGCATTTCAATCCAGAGAGTCTATCTTCTGTATTAGATGGTTTCTTGGAGCCTGTGCTTAGATGATACTTGGCACCTGATATGTTTTCATGTCTGTATAGACGTTCTCAGGAGTGATGCTGAGTAGCTGTTTCAACACATACCAGTCAGCTGCTAAGAAAGCACAAATCCATGCCTCATTAGTTGAAATGGTTGCTAAATTATTTTGAAATTTCGTGTTCCATGCTGCATCTTTTTTCTGTTTGTTTTTTTTGGGGTTTTTTTTTTGTAACAGTAATGAGGTGTATGTCCATTAGACAAATTTCAAGTGCTTCAATGGATTATAGATCAGGTACCACATACACATGAAATTGCCTCAGCAGTTTCAACAATGTAATTTACTCCAGTGTGTAATTTACTCCAGTGCTTCCAAACTTCATCTTTTATATGGAATTATGTAATTTCTTCTCTGAAGTTACGGTTTTCAGCAGTTTGATGTGAAAATAGTGAGAACTGTATCACTTGCTTTGCCTTCCTCGGTTTTCTTAAGTATTTTGAAATCTTAAATGTCTTCCTGGTATCATGAGCTCATTGTTTCTCATGTAAGTCTTCAGTGTTATCTGATTTTTTTCATGGCTATAAATGCCATCTATCCATGCTTACACAATCTTAAACCTGTATTTAGAAATACGGAAGTAATTGTGAGGAAAATATTTCGGTAATAATACTTTCTTAAGAAACAAAGAATTAAAAAAATACTTTTTGTTTGCCTTGAAGCAGGTTTTCATCTTATACTGCTCTGCCTTTACCTTTCTTTGATGCTTTCAAAGGACATTTTTATATATAACAAGATGTTAAGCCAGCTCATATTTGTACCCAGCGAAAGCCTATTTCCAAGTAATATATTTTGCCTTAATTGATTTACTCCATAAATCAGTTGAATAAATGGTTTTCCTACAGGATTGTATCCATTTTAGAGGTTTATTTTTTAATATAAATGATGAACATCTGTTTGTTGAAATGTTTTCATGGTTAAATTACGAATTTGGCACATAGTTAAATGCCTGTCTTAAGAAAGCCTAAACCAAACAGAATCTGACTCTTGTGGTCTTGAGATCTCTTGTTGGGAGCACTTCTTTGTATCATAAACTTGAAGGATGATACAGGGACTGCTGTTCATCGTTTCTTGCTAAAGGCATCTTCACTTTTATTGTAATTTCAGTTTGCAGTGTATAATATATTGAATGCTGCCCTTTTATCCACTGCTTGTAGCATCCTCCATGATGCAAACGAAGAGGACATGAAATCATCAGTAGGTTTGCGTGCCCTGGCCTGAGTTAAAATTAAAATTGAAGAAACTGAAGGAGAATTTGTGTTTTCTTTCTCTTTTTCCTGGCACTGGTCTTCACTGGTTTTCGGAGGTTGTGAGAGTGGAGACAGAAGGCGGCTTCTCATTTTTGCAGCATCTGGTTCCTTCTGGTGACATTGGCCCAGCATTCCAGATATCTTACATGGCTGCTAATGTGGCATTTTCCAAGGCTGCCTTAGCATGTCTTTGAGAACTTTTATATCTCTTTTCTTCCTGTAAAAATTTGCTTGCCTTATGCCAAAATGAGTGTCTGCACACTCTTCTCTCTGCGTGCTCTCTCCATGTGGTTGGGTCCTGGGATATGACATTGTCAAGTGAAGCGGTCTTTCTCCATTTAGAAACTCTGGCTTGATAAAGATCTGTTGATGTGGTTTTGACAGCTCACCCAAGAATTAAAATGGCTTATCTGGATAACTTTATTGAGTTTCCTGATTTTACTGAGCATTTCTTGTTTATGTATTAAAAAAACCCACCTATCCTAGCATAAAAGCCAGGAGATCAGCTTCTCTGAGAGGCCAAGGAAAGGAAAAATGTCTGCAGTACGCTCTGGAAAGCTAATAAAATTTGAAATTACTTCCTAAGTGAAGGCCTGTCTTAGGTTCTGAGTTGGCATGAGTGAATTCTGGAGCAAGTTAAGACAACATTCAGCTTTTTACCATCTGCTGGGCTGTAATGGGAGGAGGAAACTTGGCAGGTAGGACACTGACATCCTGTGTTAAGCTTACATTGAAATCAGCTTACAAAAGCAGGTATCAGAACACATTTGGAAATATAAGGACAATTCTTGACTGCTAGTCATCACTGCTAATACAGCTGCAGAAGCCATTTCTGCTGCTTTATGAATGGGTACATTTACTCAAATATAGGAGCATAAACAAAAAATCAGGAAAGCTCCCACGTTTGAAGACAGAGGATATCGAGGATTGCTAAAAATGGTCACGGGGATACCCCCAGAAAGAAATTGACCAACTATTGCTACCTGCAGTCTTTTATTTCTGCATTTGGAATTGCTGTTCTAATTGTTTTGTTTACTGTATCTTTTGTAGCAAGTGGTACTGACAGTGATTTTCCCATGACCATGGCTAGTTCCTTACTCTCAAGATGTTTTAGAGGTACTTGCCTCAGCAAGGAAGTTGATAAATTTTTTGTAATTTAAATTTTTTGTAATTTTATCACATTGATAATTTTTTTTTGTAAAAAGAACATATTTTGGCCTGACCCACTTCTACTGTAGTTTCTACCGCACTGTAGTCAAATGTAAAAGCACTGTAATTGTGAGGGAGCAGAAGGCCAGGCTGTGAGAGGTGGTATGCAACTGTAGGTAAGCCAAAATGTAATAATAACAGCAATGCTCTGCTGTGGTGTTGGTGATACTGATGCGTTTTGCTGCACATCTTTGTAATGATCCTGTAATTTCATTCACTGCCAGCATGTGATCAGTTAATTTCCTTGGGGCTGGAGTGTGACAGATGATTGCACCAGCGCATCTCAGCACTGCCTAATCACCATTTCATGACTCTGACAAAGATGTCCTGGTTAAAAACCTTCACACGCCTGTGTGCAAGCCAGAGTATCTATTTGGTCTCACCATTTTTTTAAAGTATATTGTAAATAGACACAGCCAAATTCTCCACATTTGCATTAAATTGAAGCAGATCTGCACGATCTTCAAACAGAGGCAGTCTTTAAAATGGCTGAGATAGCTCATTATCACTGCTGTTGCCTAGTGCCCTGGGTAGCAATATTTGCTACTTTTGTGCAGCCTGGCTCATGCTAGGTGTTAACTGTACTGCTTCGCCTCTGCTCCCCCAGGGATGGGGAGGAGAATCCAAAGAATATAACTCCCACAGGTAGAGATAAGAGCAGTCCAGTAACTATGGTATAACCCAAACCAGTGCTGCTACCACCAATAATGACAAGGCAAATAACATGGGAAGAGATACAACCACTCACCACCCACCGACCGATACCCAGCCTAACCCAGGAGTGATCTCACCCTTCTGGGTAACTGCCCCCAGTTTATATAGTCGGCATGACGTGCTGTGGTATGGAATACCTCTTGGGCTAGTTTGGGTCAGGTGTCCTGGCTCTGCTTTCTCCCAGCTTCTTGTGCCCCTCCTTACACATCAGTGCAGCAGCCCCTAAGAAGGAGAAAAATGGCTGCTACAGCTGAACCCAGGACATTTGTAGATGTCAAGGCAGTGTCTCTTCAAGACGTGCTTTGTCGACCGCCATCCAGTTAAAAACTTGTCACATGTACTTTCTGTAACAAGTTACTCTTCATGGCTATTATCAATTTTTCCCACTTGTCGTAGGAGTTTTGGGTAGTTTTTATTATCAGTGGGCTTAAGAAATAATGATTTTATTTATTGTTTTTAATAAAAGTACTCGGTTTGGTCCAATTCATAAGAAGTAACCCTCTCAAGAGAAGATAATGTTTAAAGAAACTAAGCAGAAAATGTAATAGGGTGGCTCAGCTAAGGAATATCCCCACAAATATTCCTATGAAGTGATAAGGCTGAAAATTTTTATGGGCTGAGAGGTTCCTAGAAGCAGAATGAATGAATTAGGAAAGTTGGACCCGAGTACATGACTGGAAAGCTGGGATGCCAGAACGGAGAAAAGAAGGTTCTCAACGATGTGTTGCAAGTGCTCAGTTTCACTCTTTTTGCCTGCCCGTCTGGCTCAAAAATGAGTGTTAAGGAGAGGCTGCAATATTCAGACTTAGTTTTGCTGCATTTTCCCAGTATTCTGGTCCTGCAGTCAGTATATCTGTTCTGTAAAAAAAAAAAAATGCAACAACAAAGGATGCTCTGTATTTTTAGAAATATCTGTAGGCTGCTTAAAAGTAATGCCACAGAGGTCTAAGCTGAAAGCTGTGCAAAAAAACCGTAATATCCTCAAAGAGGAACAAGTGCCTACCAGCTGCAGGTGTACCTATGCAACGAAGTGGGCATGAGGTGGCAGCAGAGATGAGTTTACTTGCGCTGATTTTATTCTAGTTAGAGTAGATGACGAAAGGAAAACAGGGCTCTATTTTGGCTCTGGATACTTTTGGACTGGTTGATGCTCTGCAATGAATTCCTTGACACTGCTTTTTCAAAACACTTGCCAATTGTGCCAAGGTGCAGGTGGCAGAGGTGAGGCTGTGTTCTGCATTCCCACCATGAATAAGAACAAATAATATTACTCTTTTCAGCTCCTTAATATAGAAGTACTTTCTACCACAGGTACACTGGCATGCACTCTCTACATCATTAGATAGATGAATTTTAGGCAGGCTGTCACTAATGATGATTCTAAAGGAGAATGTGACTGGGTTATCAGTAGAGAAGGGCTGGAAATTTCAAGTCTGCAAAAACTGCTTTGCTCAGATGAAACCTTTTTCCTGGATTTCATTTGCACAGAGTCAGTGGTCTGAACAGATTTTGAGTTAGAAAGTTTATAATTATCCCTATCACAGCTGTGGCCTTAGAGTGACTTGACAAGTAGCTGTACTGTACTTGTGCTGTAGTGGGTTTAAGATGGTGTAGAGCACGGTTGATGGAGGTCTCTGCCCCTGCAGATGTTCTGGCATAGTAAGCTTTCTACTCACAATCAGCTGATGTGATCTGGGGCTGCTCTCACACTCTGTTTTGGCTGTAGCAAGGCTGGGTTGAAAAATTTCTGCTGTGGCCTGATCTCAGTTTTTTCATCACAGCACCATTCAGAACGGCACAGTTCTGTTAGAAAGATCTTGGTTATGAAATTCCCCACACATTTGTTGAAACTAATCTGATAACTGTCACACCACTGCCCCTCTCAAGGTTTGCCATGAACATCTGTGAAAAAAGGATGGAGCATATGGGGGCCTGCTGAAACAGCAAACGAGTTTGGTGGAATGTACTGATCCAAAATGAGAAACAAAACAGTCTTGATGGCTGCTCCTGTACTTTCCAGAATGTTCTCCTTTAGCAAAAGGATTTTATAAATGCCTTCTAATAACAGTCTTATCTTTTAGGCACGTGATCAATTTGGGAAAGAGAGTGAACAATGGTAGAAGAAGTCAAAGAAAAGAATGAAATAGGAAAGGATGTGAAAGTAATCAGGAGAGTTACCACAGAAGTCAGAATGTCTAGTGAGCAGTGCAGAAGGAACAGCATCTTTACTGTCTTTTGTTCAATGTCCTGGATGCAGGAGATGGTAGAGGGTGGCTGAAAAATCATATAGGAATATGGAATAACTTGTATGTGTCTGCTACTGCTGACTTTGGCCAGCTTTAGACCACCAACACATACGTGCCAAATCTTGCAGTAGAGATGCATATAATGAAGTTTACAATTTGCCTTTGAAGTTTACCCTTGAATGCAGCATAGGGTAGGTTTTTCAGTGAGCTTTTTTTCAAATGGGAGGATTCTGAAGAATTACGTATTTAAACTTGTGAAAAAGAGAATTTTAGTAAAATTCTTAAGGATATTTGTAAAAGTAACCTTTTTTTTTTTTTTTTCTTAGTAGTATGAGTTGATGTAATGTTTGCAGATGGAAAATAAGTTTACTGCTGAATGGTATTCAGTCTAAAGGAACTCTGTGGGTCTACTTTACTATTTCTTTTAATAATAATTTTTGACCAAGCAAATTAAAAAAAGCTAAAAAGCTTTTCATTTCCTACTGTTATCAGACACTGGAACAAGTAGGAAATGAGAACATTCTGTACCCCATCAAAAGCTGTCAACAGACTTGAAAACCAGAATAAAATAGCTTCAAACTTGGTTAATTTTCCAGTGTGGCGTTTAATAATGAAATCTGTCTGTAATCTATCAAGAACTCACATTTTGATGTCCTGGATCTTGGAGCCATTTGGCTTTGACTTTATTGCTCTGTTCCATCCATAGTTATTCAATTAAGGAAAAACTATTTGCTTAAGAGTAATGGTGTATAGAGCTACAGTTCATAAAAGGAAAAAATGCCAATTGGCTTGATTTATCGTCTCATTGTTCAGAATTCTGTTAAAGCTTTAGATATTCCAACCAGTTGACTTTGTAAAGCAGCCAGACTATGACCTTGCAATTGAATTGTGAATACACAGTGCTGCAGAGGAGTAACAGATTCAAAACCACTTAACTGCTGCTTCTGAGCTAGCACAGTGATTTTTCATATACTAGAATCAAAGTGGATGTAGCTTAAAAAGGTTACAGACCAGTTTAAAATATTTTGTGCTGAGAAAGTGATTTCCAACTGTTTGCGTTCTACAATTGAGTGAACATACCCATGGACTTCCCTGTAAAATAGGGATGTACCTCATATAGTAAGGGAGAGAGAGCAGATGAGTTGGCTTTCCAAAGTTATGTTGGCTTTCTTTAATAGAAAATAACATGGAATTATATGTTTTGTCTAGGTTTTGGGGTTTTTTACTAATCACAAAACCATGCTTCATGTAAAAGTATTCCCCGCAACATGAGTGAATGTGATCTTTTTCTTGGTTTTACTTTTAATGAATATCTGGTGCTAGAAATTACACATCAAGACTTTCAGACTTCTTTATTTTTGCCAGATCAATGCAAACAGCATGTATTTGGTAAAGACCAAACTTAAAATTAACTAACTAACTAACTAGTAGCTTTTTTCTGAGTCAAATTCTGCCCTCAATTTTCTCATGTATTCCGTAAAAAATTCTCTGAGTCTTTTCACTTGAAAAGGCATAGTTCGAGTATCTGTATGTTTATGCCTTCCATAGTGAGCACCTGAGTCAACTCTACTCTGAATGTTATAGGACTGTCTCCTAATGGAAGAAAACACTTACCTAAGAGAATACTAGAGGGGACTTGGGTTTTTTTTTTTCAGCTTGGTAACAAAAAAGACTATAGCTGTAGCCCTGCTTTATGCTAAAAATGGAAAAATTATGTCTTCTGCTAAGAAAATTAGTAGATAAGAGATCCAGACTGAATTAAATTCTCCTGACTGGCAAATTTAGCAACCTGGGACAGGCTGTGAAGAGAACGGCATTTATCTGCAGTGTGAACCACCCTAATTTATTTCTTCCTCAAATATGAAACAGAGAGCTGTTCTGTTTGCTTTTGCAATAAACCACACATGAACTCATAGTACTTAGGGATCATTTTCATGATCTAATTCTTACAATTGCAGGAACAACTATTGCAAGCAGGTGGTGGTTGATCCATGAGTTCTTGGAAATGTGCAGGAATTTTTAGCGTGTGTGAAGAAGAGTGTTTTGACCAGTAGTGGGATTCTCAAATACCTATGCCACCCACCAAGAATAAAACTCAGTATCTTGTAGAGCAACAGGTTTAGAAAGTCTTTCCAGAGAGGCCAAACAGTTATCCTGCAATCTATAGCATACTTGAGATACATTGTGGTGGGATGAATGAGTACAGTTATGCACATGCAAGTCAGATACTGCTGTTTGGTTTCTCATAAAATGTGTTAAGACCAAAGCAAAGTCAACAAAATGTGCCTGAAGAGGACAAGACAGAAGAATATTTGTTTTTAATGTAATGGGAGCTACTGTAATAACTTAATAATTAAATTAATAACCCACTGTTACATGGGTCTTTTAATCTGTGGATCTCAGAGTATTTATAAAAATGCACATACCTGTGCTTAGAAGGTTGCAAGCATTATAAGTTCTTTATGTCCTAAACAGATGCAGTCCTTTGTCTCTTTAGAGCTTATTTTTTAGGACATTGGAACTAAAAAATTCCATACATGCAATTTGGTCTTAAACTGATAAATCTAAGTGCTACAATTCCCATGAATCTGTGAGAGCAGGTTCTGTTACTGCCAGTGACAGCCAAATTAGTAAGTGACCAGCTCTGAATGGCTGTAAACTTGGGAGTGAGCTCCCAATTTCTTCTGTTTTTCTACTTTCTTAACTGCAAGTAAGATACAAAAGCTGATTCCTGTGGATGCCATAGCTCTCTTCAGGTAGATTTCAGAGTTTGTTTCTGGTTCACAGTGGCTCCATAGCCATCTATCCAAGGTGGGAACAGTACTTTTGCCATAGGAAGCTGCCAAAGACCTAGCTGATGATGAAGAATGTGGCATAAAACTGAGGAGGGAAGGAGGGATCTAAGCAAATTTAAGAGGGTATAGATTAAAATACTAAGGAGGAGGAGCTGAAGATATATTTTGGGACTGAGTGTAAAATAAAGGTGGGGGTGTAAGCATGGGGGTCAGAGCTGATGCAAAATCCAGCCACTCTTGATGATGTCTTATCTTCCCTTGCCACTGTGCCTATCGAAAAAAACTTTGGAAGCCCCTGCATGAGCAGGGTTTAGTCAAACTCTCAATGCTTTGCTAGTTTAAATCAATATTGTTCTCTTAACATAAGTGGAAACATAGCAGTTCCTGCAGGCTGATGAAACAGCGCCACATTTTCATGATTTTGATATGGTTTTGTTGGAAGATGGCAGGTTGTAAGATACTTTTTCTGCAGAACTCAGTGATACCAAACTATTGCTTCCATACATATAATTGAATAGGAAAAATGTTTTCTTTGCAGTGTTTTGGGGTTTTTTTTGTTTGTTTGTTTGTGTTTGTTTTGGGATTTTGTTTTGGTTTTTTGTTGTTTTTTTCTTTTGTGTTATGGCAAAACCAAAACAAAGTGCATTTGAATCCACATATCAAGAAGTCAGATGAAGGCCAAAGAAACCTAAGATTGCAAATGTCTCATAGTTTCTGAAACTGAAGAGAGGTCATGTTCTGGCTATTATTTTGCAGCCTCAGAAACAAATCTGGCAACTCATTGGCTGTGATCAAAACTACCCTTCTAGTTACTGCTAGCTGAACTCATCTGGCATTGAAAAGTAGAGCTGAATAAACACTCGGAGAGTTGTGAGAGCAGGTGTCTCCAGTCAGAGATGAGCAGAACATCCTGCCTCTACCAACATTAATATCCTTCTAAATGTGAGGTTTCCTAATTACATTTAAACTCAGTTTTTAAAAGAAAGGCATATTTCTGTTGAGTTTTTTGAAGCCATTTAAATCACCTATTCACAAAATTGCTGCTTGTAGAGGAAATTCTATCAAATTCCTACTAGATGGGTATGAATAAACAGTTACAGTAATATAGGTTCAGTGCAAATCTTCTTATTTAGGTTTGTATAGTCAGGGAATACATTTCTTGGTAAAGAATGTAATTGCATATTCTTGACATCTGCAGTGCAGTAGGAACTGTAGGAAACCAGCTTAGAGGCAGAAAACATAACAGTTTGTAAGCAATCACAAACACCATCTGGTTTTGCACAGTCTATCTAGGTATCTACATAAAAGTGACTGCTGCTTCCAAAATTATCAGAACAATGAGAAGTTGTATCTGCCATATATTTCTTTATACACGTCCTATTGTGTTTGAGTACCCAAGCACTTTTATCTTTCTGTTGATTTCTCCTCAATCTAGTCTGCTTCATTGAAGCTCCCTTACCTCACCTCCATTTCTTCTTTTAATTCTCTTCAGCTAGTTTTATTGTCTTTCTTCCATTTTAGGGAAGTCCTACTGCTGTGGTACACCTCATCCTCTCCTTGGATGTTGTTAGGAACTTTCTGATTCCTTCAGTCTTTGAAAGTGCTTCACCATACTCTTATACTTTGGGGAACAACTCAGTAACTCAATCAAAGCTTCATGCTCTATTGGCCCTCTGCCTTTGCCTTTAGCATATAACACCAATGAGGAGGGCTGATCTGACAGTCACAGGTAGCGCTTCAGGTTGTCCTGGTGTTGTTTTCCTACGTGATGTTTGTTTTTTTGTTTGGGATTTTTTTCATCAACCTGAGGAGGTCTTTAAGGAACCACTTGCTTAAAGCAAGAGTGGGACATACAGCTAAGGAGTTGTGATTTCATATAAAGTTCCAGTGTTGTTCAGGGCATAACCACTAAGTAGAGTATGCACAGGAGACAGTATGAAGCTCTAGGCGAATACATGTATTTGATTTAAAAATGTAATTTTGGGAAAGTTTTTACTATGTTCACCCATTTCCTGCTTGCATTTGGCTTCCATGCTTCAAACCTGCCAAGTGAGCAAGAAGATAAAACCGAAGGATTTCCAGAGCAGACACATGTATATTTTTATCTACATGTTTTTTTGAACCATGTCCTTTATATCATAAACATAAGCAGAAAAACTATTTTTTGTTGTTTTCTGGAGAATTCTTGTATCATTCTTGAAAAATAAGGGTGAGGCAAAGGGAGAAATTGTGGGTTTGTTTTGTTGTTGAGTAGCCAGCAGAACTAACAGCCATACATATCAACTGCAGAGTCAAAACAAATAGTCTTCTGTGAACTAAATCCTGTAGTAAATCTGCAAGTATAATTAGGATCAAAAAGAGAGTAATGGAAGAGTACAAAAAGCCATTAATCACGAAGGTACACATACAACAGTATCTTTAAACTATATCTGTCAGATACTGGGAGGCCTTAGCATGAGAAGCATCATTATGTGCTGAGTTGTTCTTGTGTTATGGGCTCAAATTATTCCTCTCCACAACAAAGTGAGTAGGGCAGGATTGCCTCCTGCAGGCAACAGGACACAGAGTGTTCATTGATGAACACAGAGCATCCATTGAAAACATCTCTTTGCTTTGGATCCCATGTGCTAGACATAAACTGTGCCAGGCATCATGATGCAAAGCATTGTATGGCATAAGCCAGAGGTGTCCGTGGGTGTTCTAGGGGTTAAACTCATTGCAGGGCTGTGCTTGAGCATCTTCCTCAGTTCTGCTTATTTACTAATGTAACTGTTGCATACAGACCAGTTTACTAATGCTTCTTTAATAGAGTCCTCCCAGTCTCTTCACCACTGACACAACCCTTAGCAACTAGTAGCTACTGGCCTGGTTTAAACTGGTCCAACAAATGAAGAAGCTATAGTTGCCCAACTGATATAAGCTTAGGCAAAACAGCAGAAATTGTATTCTCATCAGGAAGTGATGCAAGTAATAGAGGAGCCAACAAGGAGAGGTGCCATGCTTGCCTTTGTACTCACCCACAGGGAAGGTCTGGTTGGAATTGTGACGCTCCAGGGCAGCCTTGGTTGCAGTGATCATGAGATGGTCGAGTTCGAGATCCTCAGGACAGTGCGAAGAGCATGCAGCAAGCTCACTGCCCTGGACTTCAGAGAGCAGACTTTGGCCTCTTCGGGAACCTGCTCAGTAGGGTCCTGTGCGATAGAGCCCTGGAGGGCAGGGGAGCCCAAGGCTGTTGGCTGGTATTCAAGGATCACCTGCTCCAAGTGCAGGAGCATTTTGTCCTGACTAGAAGGAAATGGGGCAAAAATGGCAGAAGACCAGTGACAAGTGCTGTTCCTCAGGGGACACCATGTTCTGCATAGCAGCCATATGCACTTGGGGGAACATAAAGCACTGTAGCAGGAATTTCGTCTTTCATTTTTCCCAACATATGGATTGGACCCTAATTCAGTCCCTACTTAATTGAAAGAACTCTTGCTAAAATCATGTGGCAAATCAGGCTCATCTTCTAGGCATTTGACACATGATGAAACAGCCACTCATATTCTTTTTTTTGTGTATTCAAATTGAATGTTTGAGACACAGTAAGGAGGCAGACCACAGACTATTGGCTTGAACAGAGTTAATGTGTTGTTGCTATTCTCAGTAGTGGGTTCTGACAGGAAAACCTGTCTTGGATCTACTTTAAAGAAATTCTGGCATCTTGCTTTGTCTGGAGGTCAGTTTGACCTCCCTAGAAATCTTTCCTATCAGCCAAAGGTGTACCTTCTTTATCAGGAGACACACGGGCCAAAAAGAGTCAGTCTATACAGTGTCTGACATTTGCTAATATGACACTCAACTACCTGTATTTGCTAGCTCTTCACCTGATCATTCAAAACTTGTAACTTCTGACAATTTAGAAGTGAGCACAAACTGATTTCGTTTTCCTACTAGTTTAGTTCTACTTCTTCATATGGATATGTTTTTAGGCCACCATTTATTCTGGGACCCACACAGGCTGAAATCCTGGCTTAGGAAAGTCAAAATGGCTGGTGATCACAAGAAGACCAGCATCTCCCTTAAATTCTGACTGAAGGTTAAATATTTCTTTCACGTTTGTTTATGTATGTGTGCATATGTATATATATGTGTGTGTATATATATATGTGTGTATATTTATATACAAATGAAAGATAAAACTGATTTGTGTTTTTCTTCTTGAGAAAGGAATCTGTAGCCTTGGCCTTGAGGAAAGCCACTGGAAAGTGTAGCACTCAGTAAACTCCAGAGGATGATTCATTCACACCGTTTTAGACATTTAGAGCAAAAGAGGCTCCATCTTCATTTGAGAAAGGACTGTTGTAGTTTAATCTAGGGGGAAGATATGGGCAGCTAGCTGAACAGACCTCTAGGGTTAAGGATGATCTTAATAGTCAAGGAAGATCTTAATTGCGAAGTATTTTACTAATGTGAACATTCCTCCCTTTCCCCAACTCCCATACCTGCCCCCTTTGCTTTCTTTTTTGCAAATAGAAGTTTCTAAGTAGATGTACTACTTTGTCCCAGGGTCTTGGCTAATGAAAAAGATACATTTGGGAGGTCTCCCATACACAAATATGCTTCTTAAGGTTCTCTGCATCTACAAACCAAAGCAGCAGGCCTTCAGACAAACACTCCTCAGTGTTCTCAGCAGTCATACAGTAACAGTTCATGTCTCCACATGATGGCACTAGATGCCAGTGGACTGCAGGGTCTTGCCCTGTGAGGAATAAACGACTTTCATTAACCAGCTAGTAAGGAGAAGAGTGGTTTGCAATGTGACAAATGCATGCTAACCATGCCTTTAAAACTTGAGATCTGGTCAGTCATGGGTCTGAACAGAAATGCTCTGTGATGGTAACAGAAAAGTACATTTAGCCTCTTCTAATGCTAGCATTGCAGTAACATTTGCCTCAGATTTTCATGCGTTTCAAAAGTTTTTTCCCACTGCTGCTGTTGCCCCCTGAAACATTACCTTGAAGATAACTCAGGTATTGTCGTGGTTTAAGCCATAAATCAGCCACACAGTTTGTTCACTCACTTCCCCCTTTTTTTCTTCCCTCTGCTCCTGGAGGGATGGGAAGGAGAATCGAAAGAATGCA